>PNEQ01009785.1:20547-109196 GCA_003012365.1 Medauroidea extradentata
CCCTTTTTTTCCCCTCCTCTCCCCAAGCCAATTAATTACAAATTTGCTGTCATTTCATGACGTGCCACTTTTTTTTGCCGCTCCATGGACTGGAACGTGTTAAAAATATATATATTTGTTGCACAGCACAGCGTTTCAGAATGCATGCGCTCGCGGGAAGTACAACAAAGCACTCCGCGCAAATTACGATAATAGGTGCGAAGTTGTGTTCGTTACGCAGATATGAATGGCACGTTACAATGAGCACAATTACCATAATGAACTGTGGTGGTAATCACAGGCCCCTCTGTGACTGCGAACATAAAGTCGCTCGTTGGAAATGTTTACGTTGGACTAATTGTAGTCTCTTAGCACAAATTAACACAACGTTTCAAACTAAAAATCTGATTGGTTAGTTTGTTTTGGAAATTTTTTGGATGATTCTTAAGGTAAAATTACGTTCTCGCTACAGCTGGCCGAAGTTAAAAATGGACGCTTATAACGTATTAAACGTTTGACAAATATTAATGAAATATTCATGTTATAAACTCTGCATCTGGTATAATTAAAATGAAAATTAGACACACAATAATGTTACCAGATAGTTATATAAGTGTTATAATTAATTAACTTTTCGTGAACTTGAAATATTAAAAACGAGTGACGACTGATATTTCCTTATTTTTGTGTTACAGGCGGTAGAGCAATGTGGAAGGGGATGATGTGTCGAGGGAGTCTGGACACGAAAGTGAAGCGTTCATGGCCTGTATTAAGGCACAATCCCAGCATTTGCCTGGAGTGATTGCGAAAAACCGAGGAAACTTGGAATCAGGATGGCCGAACCAGAACGCTAATCCTCCCGCGAGAGAGTATGAGTTTGCACAAAGGCTATACAAGTATGGTTTTAACAGTTTACACAGATTCACTTAACCAACACGTTGCCACGCCCGAATTCACGTAGGAGACGTGACAGAGTTACATTTACACACGACAGAAGGGTAATTTTTTTTTAATGTTGTCACTCGCGAACAACTTAAAGAATAGCGTAACCTTAGTGATAGCGCATAGTAAAATCGTATTGTTTACAGCAAAGAAATATATATTTCTTGAATTGTGTAGCTTGCAAGGAAGAAATAAGTGGTAAATATCCAAACAAAAATTCTTTGCCACAACACAAGCGGCGGTTGACGCAGTGACTAGAGCAGTCGCCTCCTACCAAGTCGATTCGGGTTCGATTCCCGGTGGGGTTGATCCCCGGATTTTCGCATGTGAGAATCGTGCCGGACGATGCTGGTCGGCGGGTTTTCTTGGGGATCTCCGTCTCCTTCCTCCTTCATTTCGCGTAGCTCCATACTTACATCATGTTAACCCTCACCAGCGCTAAATAACTGGAAGTTAAGCCCTAACTTAAATATCTTCACTTTGCTACAACACGGGTTGTGTTGTGACGAAGAAAGTGTCTTGAAGGTGCAACGTCAATGGTGGGGCTACATTTTCGTTTAGTCGAAAACTTATTCTTAGTTAAATTAAGTATCTATAACTCTGAGGTTGCTGGACGATGGAATCTAAGCAGGAGTAAAAACGCACGATATAAGATAGTGATAGAAAATCCGCCAATTTTAAGAGCATTTTGATTTCTGAAAATACGTAATTATTATCGGGTTTTCAGAAGTTAATTCTAGTAATTTAATTGCAAACAAGCACCGATTCTCCGTACTTGTAACTGCTTTATATTTACCTCCTAACAGTAACTAACACTTGAAGATACCACTTAACATACACGCATGAGTGGTCGATAATGTCAAAAGGAACGAGATTTAAAAATCTGTGTTACGTTATGTTCAATTTCCCGTAGACGCCGATACACTTCCTACGCAGAGCTGACGTGCTCAAACGTGTAACATACAATGTCACCGCAGCCTCTGGCGGTCGCGTGGTGATCCCATTTCTGTCTGCGGTTCTGACATAGGAGTAGATAGCGGGTTCTCTCAGGATATTCCGTTTCCTCCTAAAATACATGTCTTCAATATTTCATCCTCCCGAGAAAATCGTATACACGTAGTAACTGAACAACCGAGTTGCATCAGCGGAGTATTTTGCCGCTAGGAAAGTTTTGCAGGATAAAATCTACTTTTTATTCTATAAAGAAAAACTAATTTTGTTGTGTTTCATATTTTTACTAGTCCACAATCACCATTAACAGATTGAGCCAACTCATTCCACATAAAATTATCTGTACGCACTATATATGTTATTTGCAGTACACAAACATACCTTAAAATGGTACATTGCCAAACGGGGGCCTAAACTGCCTGTAAACGCCGTGTTAAATAGCAGTTATAATCTAGCCATGAGTGATGTATAAATAAGTCTATATGAATGGGATTCGGACGAGTGATGTAGCCTACGCCAAACTATAGTGGAATATTTTCTTAGGGATGTGCAGTTTTTAATAGTGTTTTTCGTCCATGATTCCATAGTTACTAATTATCTTTCATCTGACATAATTTTGAATGGCTTGGCAGGGGCAGGGCTGTCTCTCATATCGACGTCAGACAGTAGTTATCTCTTGTCAGAAATGATACCGATGCTGGTCTAACAAGTTGTTGCCTAGTTTAGACAGACATTTTATTTCGTTTTTATGTATTATTATTTACTTTCTTGCCAAATTGAAATCGTAAGAAAGTATTGGGAAATATACACACGTCTGAGGAGAATAATTATAAAACCAGACATGTCCACCAAATCCAACTTCACAGGAAAGCGAAAAAAAAAAAAAAAAAAATAAATAAATAAATTATACGCTGGGACGTTAACGAAAATTAAATATTGCACGTTTATTATTGTTCGTCATTTTAACTGTCAAAATTTGTATTTCATATGACATATGCACATTTCATATTCCTTACGTCAGTAATGCTACATTAGTAATGTACAGTTCTAAATGAATATTATGCACTCGTCTAGTTTCAAAAGTAGCTAACTTGTCAGACTCAACATTTCGGAACTCTACGTCTTATAATGGGTAGCAGCTATTGTACCCTTGTACTGAATGCGAAAACACTGGGGATGGATTGGTCGGCTGGGTTTCTCGAGGATCTCCCATTTCCACTGCCATTTCATTCCTGCGCTGCTCCATACCCACCTCATGTCACCCCTCACCAGCGCTGAAAACCTCGATGTTAAGCGCTGACCAAAATCTCACTCACTCACTGGGGGTGGACTGGTTTATTTTGAATGAAAACAACAATTTTGTCCTTATATTCAAGTAGTACAGGTGGCTTTTTAAAAATTGAATATGACTGTGTATTTTTGTGTCTCTCACCGAACATATTTGGAAAATATGTGTACAACTCATTTTCGGATTTTGTGAACTGTCTTGTTTTAAAAGTTTGCACCTCGCATATATAAGCGCGTTAGTAAATATAAGTGCGTATGTTATGCTTCGACAAGGCAGAGGGAACAGTTTTTATATACAGCCTGTATTGTTCGACTACTATTAATTATACTATGCCTTGGACCATCTGTAGAAAAAACAGACTTTCTTCCTCTGGAATGTTACTAGTCAAGAACTAAGATAGGTAATGGAGGCGAGACAATTTGATGACGTTTAAGAAGGTAATATCTGTGCCACGGCAGACGTACAATTTTAATAACTCTCATTGCATGGAACTTACAGCGAAAATGGAAGAATTCGAAGATGGCAGGTACTGATCCCTATTAAGGGCGCTGCCTACCTTGAGCGGTTTTGCGCGTCTGAGACTCAGAAGCTACGGAGCTATAATAACGACCTTCAAGCGCTCAACAAGTGCCGCAACGCCACAACGAGTTTAGCGCTGAAATAGCGTGCAGGATTCTCGCCGATACATTTTTACTATGGGACTTTATACCGTGATCATATAATTTTATTGGTGGAAAGTCTGTGGCACAGTTCAATGTGCGTTAATATTTGAATTTTACGTTCGGTTGGTAAATTTCGAAGCATGGCAGTCTTAACTGGCAGTTTTTAGCTATTTTGGAGGGTTTGAAATAGTGTTTTAATGATCTCGTGGTCTTGACAATGAAATTCTGTACTTTTCGTACTTTGGCACAATGGGCACGTGTGGATAAATTTCGTAAAAACAAGTATTTCCCCGCACATTATAAACCATTTGAAGTACGTGGTAGGCGGCGCCATTAAAGGCGTCTGGAGACATGTGGCTGGCGTATGCACTGTGAGGACCGCCTCAGTCACTCCACAGTGCCCGAGGATAGGCTACATCCAGTGTGAGGTGAAAGTTTACACTCCCGAGACAGCCGTGGTGCGCTCTCTGCGGTGGGCCTGATGAGCCGCGCTTTATTACCGCACGGGGGTGAATATTTCATCCGGGCGGCGCGCTCCGGCCGCCATCTAATATAAATTAAAAAGTTAAAAATTCCATATTTGTGGGCGGGTGGGCGCGCGCTTGGCAAAACAGAGATGCGGACATGGTCGTGGCCGCAACCCTCGCGTCTCCCCGGAGAGAACAATGAGGGCGGGCGTAGAGAAGGAGCGGCCTCTATTGTCGAGGGCGCACGCCAGGGAGAAACAAGGCCGCACCATTACGAGTGTGTGACGACGTAGTGGGGCGAGGGCCCCCTTGACAACGCCCCCGGCCGTGTTGTTCCCGCAGTGCCCTCCCACAGCTTCGGCCGTACACGCCGCCACACTCAGCTGCCGCGGACGTGCATAAATATTGCGGCCAAAAGAGCTGCTTTAAAACAATGATGGAACTCACAAGTGTACGGAGCAGACCCTGAGGAACATTAAGGAACAACAAATAGCAAAAAGAGTGAGAGGAAGACAAAACGGAGAGTGAGAGAGAGAAGTTTGGATAAGAGCGCAGTTCCGAGAAAGCTGGAGGGCAGCACTAAAAACTGTCTGCTTAGGCATGGACAACCCGTCAGTTGGAACCAACTAATACTATGAAGAGACACCTGGGACAGGCATGGGGGAAGGAGGGTAGGATGAGACTGCGTTAAAATATATGTCTAGTCTCACAATTCTCTGTAGACCTAATTGTTAATACATTGTTCAGGTACTGCTTCCTGATTGCAAAAAAAAAAAAAAAAAAAAAAGGTATCGCTTTTTAAAACGGGAGTGCTGACTTCCGTATAGACAATGAGTAAATTATTCTCGTGCTCATAATATTTATATACTATTGATCATGCATTCAAGTAATAAGCCTTGTACTTTAAATATTTAATTTTAGAAAAAATAACCTATCAATAACATTAGGCGAAACGTGGGTTATGTTGTGATGAATCAATGTAGTGTGTTTTCTGATCCTCTGACAGCCATGACGTCAACATAAGGGGAAAATATAAACAATCAGTCTCTGATAAACACGTTTTCTGGAGAGATGATTGATCGCTTTTGTCTATTGGCTGTATTGCGTTGAATAATACCAAAATCTGGGCACAAAGGCTCGAACCGTGAGGTGTTTGGGTTCAGAAATTATTTGCAACTGAATCTAGTAACTTTGATATTAGTCTCCCAAAGTTGTGGCATGCAGGAGTAGCTACGAACTTGAGCAGACTAGCAGGAATCTTTCCCGACGGAATACCTGAGGCCAACTTCCGTGGCAAAGTTAGCTGTATCACCGCTTTACAGGTATGTCTCTCACCCTGTACACGTTCTTGGAGAACCTCCTTGGTCAAAAAGAGATAGAGGGAGACAGAGATGAAGACACACACAGGCGGAAAGAGGAGGAATTGCGTTTGGGTTTGAAAAGTGGAGATAAACAGTCGATTTATAAAAATTGTATTCTCACTCTAAAGTCAAGCGTGTTCTTCGACAAACAACACTCTGCATTTATGAACAGTCATTTTCATATTACTAAAATTAATTTAAAATTCATTCGTTTTTTTTTTTCTTTCGAATGTTACAGCTTGTAAGTTTCAAGAAACTATTTCAAGAGCGATTTTGTTTCAATATACAATACAAGAAAAATTGCGCTGTTCGCAATGCAGTACGTGTTCAGTGAACGAATAATTGATTAGGTTAGCAAATCTTTTGCTGTGAGCAATTAATTTTCCAGGGATATTTTGCGAACAGGGATCTGCGATAGACCAGACTAAAGATCTTTGCATATAATTACCTGGGACGAGAATGTAAAACCAATAGCTCAAATCCTTTGTGCTACAATCGGATATGATCGACCTTTCTAGATACAGAAAGCACCAATGTATCCAATGCGCCTACAAATAACTTTGGTGTAAAATTTCTATCAACAAAATCTCTAGGTTACCACTTAAGGCCTATAGTGTCAGTGGTCGACGGAAACACTACATGCCAGTTTAACGCATTGCATTTAAGAACAGTATTGCAGTGCAAGCTCGTATCAGTGTGGCCCTTATAATTCCTTCACTTATGACACTATTAAGTGCGAAACGTTAAGTAGAATCCTCAATAAATAACGTTAAATTGGTTTTGCCACTTCTTCAGCTGTAAATGTTTTAGATAGCCTAGTTTCTTCACACCAGTAAAGATTACACAGATTTGTTTTTGAAGTGAGTGCTCACGCAGTTGTTTAATTTAGGTTATTAATCTACAAATTTAACTGTTTTTCGTAAAGTAAGCATATTCGTAACGCGGGAAAGTTACAGTTATTCGTAAGACTACAATATTACACATTTGTGAAATTTAAACAATCTTTGCCCGACTGACTTGGTAAAGAAAAACCTCAAAGGACGTCAGTAAAATCGATTTTTCTCTGAAACTTTGGTAGAGATCAGAAAATTTCCCGAGGGACCGGAAAGGGGAGGAAAGAGCTACACACATACGTATAGAGTTTCGATGAATCTAGACAGTTTGCTCAGAATCCACCGAGGGATACACCGCAATTGATTCTTTCCTGAAGGTGAAATTGCCGTGGCAGGTTTGCATATGACTGTACGCCTTTGAAAGTACTCAAGTTATACTAATTTTTAATAATCAGTTATACTTTTGCTACATTAATAATCGTCTTTGCCGAGAACGTAATTTCTCAGCTTAAGGAATGAAATAGGCTACGTGAAAAAGAAAACACGTGTCACGTTTGTGTTATGAGAATGACGTTCAAAAAGAATACCTAAACCTAATTTGACTGATCATGAATTGAACAATTTAGCAATTTTTTATGCGAAATTTTTTTTTGAAATTCGCTGTTGAGATCGGCTATGAAAACTCCGATAAAAATTTTTAGTTAAACAAAATAGCGGGATTTTTTTTCTTCAGAGTTTGATTTCAAAGGCACTCGATTAACATTTAAATAGTCATATCGGATGACGGCGCCAAAAATGTTCGGAAGTAGTGTCGTGTTGAGGGGGATGGAATGGAAGGAAGGGGGGATACATCGACAATAAAGAATAATGATTTCCCGTTTCTGCTTCTAAGGATGTCCTCAATATTGATTGGCTCATGAATCGCAAGCAGTTTTTTTCATGTTTGTTGATAAGTTTAAATTTAGAAAAAAATTTTACATTAAGGTAATAAGCTGAAAAAAGGCCTGAATCATCATTGCTTTATCCGACACTGTCGTAAAGGAATTAATGTTGAAAGTACACAATTACAAAATGCCATCATCATAGAACATAGTTTTCGAGGACACAGTTCGTGTTAATGAATGTTTGCGACCAATGACAGGCGAGGAATGCTCTATCGTGCGATAAATTTCGCGAAGAAGGCTTTGCGTGTAATCATTGTCCGGAATACAGTTTTATCGCAACGTAATTACTGCATACTTTATTTTGCCACAGATAAAATTTTTTCCATTTGATCATTTCCTAAAGTCTAGTGTAACTTCTATACAAGACACGTGGCTGATTTTTATTGAGTATTGTATATACAGAAGTACGTCTATTTATAACTTCGGCTACAGACTAATTAAATTAAAACTGGTCCTGAGAAAACATTTTTAACGCATGCAGTGTGCTGAGATCTAACTTGCGTGTATCGAGTATAGTTACAATCTACGTATATATTTGCCCAGAACTGTACATGCTCGACGCACGCAGCGGGGATCGATATTCGCCAAGGCGAAACTGATCAACTGCGTACAATTACGAACAAGCAGCGTGTCTTCCCTCATGACACTCGTACTACGTACTGTCTTCAGTACTGGCAGACACCAGCATACTTCTACACCATCTCACGCCAAGAAATCGATTTTATTTAACAATAATCATAACAATTGAATTTTGTTTAGTAAACTGGCATACTGTTAACTGATGGCCCCAAATTTGTGTTGTTATTGATGAAGATGCATTTAAATAACATCGTCCGAATTAGTTAGTCGCAGTTAACGGAACAACGTATGTACTGAACTCGCGCCAACGTACTGAAATTGCAGCGAAGCCATCCACGTAGTTGTAACAGGCGCAGTGACAAAGAAATCAAGCAATTCCAGTGTTGAGATTGAGCTTGTATAAGGTTAAATCTACCACCGGTTAGGAAGATAAGTGTTGTTAGTTTGGCAAGAGATAATTCCTGACACTAGTAGCGCTGTTGTGGGAAAGGGAGCTAAATCAGGCATCATTTCCATTTTAGAGAGATTTTGAGTTTATGGATGTGATTTCATTTCTTTAAAAATAAAGTTATAACCCCAGACTAGTTAACGTTAATCTTAATGCCATCTCTCACTTTCTAGACCTCTCACAGAAAACAGCTCAATTAGCGATGGAAATTGTCTCTGGCCAAACTCGTCCATAAGATTCTATTATCTTCCTATCTAGAATGTAAACAATCGCTAGTGACAGCGAGGCCCTCGTAACTGGAATATGGAAAACGATTCCTTAACAGAAGATTGCCGAAGCTTTCCTCTTCCACTGGACAAGTTATACAGCTTAAAATTAATGTTACCAATAAATAATAACGAATTTAAATAATGCATCTATACAAGTGCAAGTCATTAACAGAAAGTAGTTTTATTTAGTACGTTATAGTGAAATGTAATAATGAAAACTATGATATGAATATATATAATGACTAAAAATGAAAATTGTTCTACACTGCGTGTTCTAAAGTTGGAATTAGGGAAGAGTTAACTGTAGCCATAGATTAGCCTACTTGGAGCGTCTTCGGCTAAAATAAGGTAGTGTGTATTCCACATGGGAGCTATGGCCGCGAGGGGCAGCAGTGAAAGAGACCAAGGAAAAGAGGTAAGTCTACTCACCCGGGAGTGGTTGGCGTCGAGGAAGAACTCTGCCTCGGTGCGGCCGGCGCCCTGCTTGATGGCGGGGGCGGTGAATGCGTCCACCAGTCCCGCTGCGCCCTGGACGTCGTCCTCCAGCAGAAGGCCGCTGCCCGTCTCGGCGAGCTGTCGTGCCCCCGCCGACACGCGCGATCCCAGCCGGAACATCACGAAGGATGCGTCGTGCGACCTCCCTGCAACATGTTCAATAGTGTTATGTGCTAACAGACCACCTCACATTTCATACAAATTGTCAATAACATTCTTATGTTCAAATATCCTAACTCTGGTTATTTTGTTTGCTTAACTACTGAATGTTTCAGTGTACATTAATATAACAGATAGTTTTTTCCTGCATTTTACTTTTGTGGCTTGGAACCCTTCTCCGTAACATAATTATACTGTACTCTCTATGACAACCGGTGCGTTTTGTTGCATCAATTTGTTTCAATGTTTTACGTGCACATCTGCAGATGTGATTCACGCTCAGTGATTGGAGGTTTAACTCGCACTTCTTGGGGTTCTATCCGCCAATCACAGAAGTGTGTTGTCTTAAATACCGTAATATGATTGGCGCAGTCAAATAAGCGACGCCTCTGCAATAAGACACGCTGACAATAAACACGAAGCATAGAAACAAATGTGAACATATGGCAATGAAAAAAGCAGATGCAGAAAATACATGCCCCCTTTACAGATATGTACAAACAAATTCTACTATCAGCAACTCATTTTAAGATCAACCATGTTTTCGGTTTACCTGTGATAAATTGTGCTGTAAAAAATCGCCTTATTTTGTCAGACAACAAACATAACTGAACATTTTTGAAACTGTGTAGATTACATGACACTAGACATAACAGATTCAATGCATACCATGAGAAGAACAATGGTGGATGTGGTATGTTGCAATAAGAATGGTGTTTAGAAGAATTGCTTAGTTCAAACTGCATACACCACTTATCTCGTAGTATTGTTAACATGTGTGCTTGTATATTCACAAGTTAGACGTGATTATCTCGACCTCTGGACTGGTTCACCAATGTCTGGGTGGTTGCCCCAGTAGCAAGGGATGGTGACTACCAAGAGCTGAGAATTTTTTCTGCTCACTTATTAACCCTGTCTACGTTATTAACTTTTTTAAATTTTATAAAGGTAAGGTCACGTTATGGTATTAACGTAAAAAAGACCACTAGTGTCAAGAATAACCACAATAAATTACATATTTTATTTTGACCTCAGACAATATGTTTTGGGTACGATGGATCTCTATTCACTGTGTTCATTGCTATTTACTGTTAAGTTTGAATTAAAAGTGGCGAGAAAACATAAATTTGTTGAAAGAAAATATATGACCAGTGCTCAAAAGTACAAACTACAGTGAATAAATATGCCTTTCGACAAAAAACAAAATTACTAAATAAAATTGGCAAAACAATCACACAAATTTTAACACTTTTCTATAAAACAATATTCACTATTTTGTAAACACACTACTCGAAGGTTTTCTTCACTTTAGAATAGAATTTATTACAAGCTCATAGCCCACGGTTTGCTAAGAGCAGTTAATGAATAGATACATAATGTGAGACTTAAAACACACACATTACTGGACACACATCTAGATAGATGGCAATCAGTAGGAAGTATTATTTGACTAGTATATTAAAATTATAAGTAATGCATGCATAATGTACCTTAACGAAATTGTTTTACACGTAAAACAGCAGATCAATATTTATTACAAAAACAAGATAAATAGAAAGTACACGCATGGTACATGTATTTTGAAACATCCCTAACGTACACACAGAAGAATGACTCAGAAAAAAAAATTAAATCATAATTTTAAATGTTACGGTCACTGAAAACGTAGCAGTGACAAATACAACTGACGCACTTGTAAATTGCAATAAGTTGCTCATTCTAAATTATTGGATTCCGTAAAATGTAGGTAACCATTTTCCTATTTTTACATAAAGTTTTATCAATATGTAATTTACAAATTTTCAAATAATTCACATATTTCGAGTATTTTCAATTAAATAGAAAAATATCTGGCAGAGAGGTAAACCACATTAAACTTGAGTTGATAAAATGTAATTAAGTTTGGAATCACAGATCCTCGATTTAGCCTTCAGCCGTCTTTGGGATGAGATAAGCTGGCATAAAGAGAAATTTCGGTGGACTGCAGATAAGAAAGTGAAACAAGGAAGTATGAAAACCATTTAATAAATTTTTGTGTGTAAACTAAGGTATTTTTAAAATTATTAACCATTAAAGTGCTAAAGGCAGGGCTTAAAATAAGGTCTAAAAACAGTTGTTTTATCAAATACCTTACACACGTATTAGGTATATGAAATTCAAAAATTTGCTATGGTGTTTGAGAATGTTTAATTCCATCTACTTTTAGGCCTCCTCCCAATAGCTGTTGCGTGGTTGAAGCAACTGTACTTATGACACCCCCATACTTAGCACAAACACTTCATTTATACAATTTTAAAATTGTAAACGGTATGTTGTAAAGGCGACCATATCGTACTTATCTAACTTGATTTTAAACGACGCGTCAGCTTAGCTAACAAAATTTCAAACAAAGAATTTCAGAACTTTGCGAATCAAAATTGACACTTTAGGAATGTCTGTCACTCAAAATATCCATTTTCGAAAAATTCATATTTGATGACTTGTAGAGACTGACACTGCTAAAGTACTTTGTGTAAAATTTGTTTAAAAAGAAATCCACAGTGACTAAGAAGATGTTTCGGTCATTTTAAGTATATTAAAACGTTTGTCATCAATAAAATGACATTACTTTTGTTGATAAATGCACAACGAAGAAAACTGCACACAATTTCAGAGATCGAAAAGCAGTCAAACTGTCGTCAGATGTCACTTAACCCAAAGTAAGGACATAGAGCCGCGCAAACTTCGCTACTCACTAGACATTTTAAAACTGAATATTACAAAATTAGAAATTATATAGATTGAAAACTTAAAAGATTTTAAGGGCAACAAAAAAAATATATTCTTCTCAAAATTCAGCTATAGAACTTACATGCAGACATATTATACCAAACCAAAATGCACTTCTGTTTGCTTCAAATAAAAAGTTATGTGTAAATAATAATAATTTCCATTTATCAGTACTTGGAAACGTACATTTTTACATGGGCATCCTACAGCACCGGTGTTGGCACCTTCAGCAAAGATTCCAACCAAGAATCCGGGAGTGCAGAGAAAATGCAAAACGTGTTTAAATACATTACACTTAATGAGCGGCGTAAGTGTGTGCTTGGACGGACGCCATGTTGCTGTAATGTTCTCCGAGTGGAGAGCAGATGATAAACTACACGTGCAGTACTGGTCTGCGATCTGCGACGTTAATGACCACGGGCTGGAGTCTGGCCAGATATGGCGCAGACTAAACACTCTACCTACGCCTTTGCTGCGTGTTCGCATTCTCCGCCATATTAAGGAGTATCAGGGACTGTCTCTTCGATACACGGGTGCCGGATATCAACGCAAGACGCCTCAGACTGTTAGGCAAATCACTATACACACACGCCACATAATTCTCGAAAAAATGCCCACGATAAATTTTAATATGTTTAAACTTTTGAATCACAAACTCTTAGCCTCTATTTTGTTAAATTTGTAGGTATGAGCTGACCGCGAGGGGAAAAAGGGGGGTGGGGGGTTGTCAAATTCAGAAATAACACCAATTCACCTAAAACAGTTTCCCACGTTACGCCTTTATTTTGACTTGATCCTGGGATCCCTCTCGCCAATGGTGTCCGGACCAACTTCACAACTCACTGACCTTCCTTGAAATGTCAATGGGCGTTCACGCATTTAGAAAACACTAGGAAAATAAACAGGAAATGACGTGGCGATATAAACTCTTAAGCTACGTATTGTGTACTCTTAGACGTATAAATTTCGAATAATCGATCGTCGGTTTATTTCTAATGTTATCCTTTTTAATTAACAGAAGTAGCATAACCAATAACAACGTTGTAGACTATGGTTGCTAGCAGAAATTATTACAACCTTAATCTGTGATACAGTTGCATCGGACGGGAGGAATGCTAGATAAAAATACCTTATTTTATTTTTCTGAATAGGAAAACTGCACAAGCAAGAACTTACCACGATATTTCCGCATATATAAAAATCTAATACTGAGTTTCTTAATAGTAAGGAATGTAGTGCTCGTTATTTCGTCGTAAAAAAATGAGTCATTAGATTTTTAGTCAGTTTTGATGCATACATGATAACACTAATGACATCTGATGTAACTGAAGTCGTTAGTCACAAAAAATGATGGCAAAAACTGACCGTGGTTTTGTTAAAATAAAAGACCTTCAATAATTATATAATCATAGCATACTGTGTCATTAAGTATACTTAGCCTTGCCGAAATAGTTGACGGAAATCGTACTGAAATAACAGTAATAGGAAAATAATATAAAATACCGTGTTTCCATCTTCATGCATATTCTGTACATACATCAACTAAACTACAGTTGTCTCAAGTGGTGAGTGGAAATTGTTGATTTGGTTGCCCATTGGAGATGGGATTTTTCATCTCCATAGTAAGTGAGGGATTTTGGCCAGCGTTTAACATCGAATTCTTTAAGGCCGGGTCGGTCCCTGGATTTTCGCATGAGGGAATCGTGCCGGACGATGCCGTTGGTCGGCGGGTTTTCTCGGGGATCTCCCGTTTCCTCCGCCCCTTTATTCCGGGATATCCTCTTGAAAACACCGGCAACGGCATCATCCGGCACGATTCCCTCATGCGAAAATCTGGGGACCGAACCCGCTGGGAATCGAACTTGGATTGCCTTGGTGGGAGGCAAATGTTCTGACCATTCGGCCACCGCGGCCACTTCATCTTAATTGAGAAGTACATTTTAAGTATCATTTAAACGTCGCAGTTGTCGTAAGGCATTACGAACTTAGCCACCGCTAGCTGTCGTATAATTTCACCCGTCCAAGGAGTATGACCTATATTTTGGGTAATTTGTTTCAAGATAATTTACTACTACGTAACATGTCTCTACAAATTAAGAAACATTATCGTTATTGTTATTGAATAATGAAACTGTAGTTTAACACTATGGTTTGTGAATCGTATTCATTTCTGTGGCAGTGTAAGTTTGTGTTAGATTTTGGGTTAATTCGTTCAGTTACTAATTAATCTAAATGTGTAAATCACTAGTTCAGTTGAGTGTCCCTGGCAGTTACACGTTACGCCTGCAACAATTGCGGTTATGCAACGGAGCTACACACTCTGGCTAGGCAGGTTTGTATACCTCCCTGGTGGCGACTATCGAACATCTCATCGCATGTCCGGAATCGCTTCTCCTTTGTAAAGCACTGCCAGTAACAAAACCAGCTTTATGAGTTTTCCAGTTACGCATTCAGTTTCATCCCATATATAAACTGGGAAATAATTCCATGTCAACACAATTTGTACGTTCCAGATACTAGTACACCACTAGAACGTTTACTGTAGATCTTGGAAAACTGTTAACGAAACATTGTTAGGATAAATAAAGGAAATCAGATATAGAGAATTTATGCGCTGTATAAGCTTAATACACCTACAAATACACTAGTAGCCATGCAGATGTTACTTAGTCATTGTAACGTTCGCATAGTGCACACTATTACGTAGCGGTTTGAACAGAAAAATTACGCACGAGTAGAATTTAGTGTAATGACGTTTTTGCATACAAAGTTTCTTTAGTATGATAAAATTCAGTTAAAACACATTATTCTATGCAATATAGATTGACATGAAAAAAGTGTGAGTGTAATATAGTATAATCAGAAGACGATTTTCCGCCCTATCAAATTTATAAAAAAAATTTTGGCACTAAACACAAATTAATGAATGTAGTCGGGAAACGTGCAAATATTTGTAAAGAATTATTTCCCTCGCTGATATAGGCTAACTTTTCGTGCACGGTAGTTAAAATAGTGACTGTGCGTTTTATATATGAACGGAATTCTATGTTGGCATATGTATATCTAAAATGGCATTTCAACAGCAGTTACGCCCTTTATAAGCAATTATTTGTCAGATTATTTTGCCTTTGTCAGCAAAATATAACGTGACCAGTTAGTAATAACTGTTATCAAAGTTAGTAAGTATCGGTAAGTGAGAGGAGCGCATAGCACACACACACAGAGAGAGAGAGAGAGAGAGAGAGAGAGAGAGATAGTACACTGGAAATAGCTCGACCTCATTGGCCGAGAGAGCTGATCTCCCGCGGCAGCTGTTGCCCTTGCCAACTGTGAAGGCGTGGAAACGCTTTGCCGCACTTTGCTGTATCCCGTCCCACGCCACGTTTGCACAGTCATAATACTGGATACTATCTGCGAGACCGTTCCATCGCTTCGGTGTCACCGTATCGGCCCCACATATCTGAGACGGCGCGAACAGAAGGACTAGAACGATACGTCGTATCAGGCGATGCGTGGGCTGAAGTCGGCCCCGGACACGCTTCCACTTGTCGGGCGTCGGGGGACGAGAAACTCAAACGCGACAAGTATACATCGCGACCGATGCACGTGAGCGAAGTGGGTCCTCCACTTCGCCGGTCGCACGTCGCCACCAATTCCCTCGCCTTTTGTATTTCTTTAATCAAGAGCGAAGGCGCGAGGCGAGCTCCGCACGAGGGCTCGGAGCAACGGAGACGGGGAACGAAGGTGGAGGGAGAGAGAGAGAGAGAGAGAGAGAGATTTTCCCGCATCGCCTCTTCCTCCGGGCCAGTTGCACGGGCGGAGAACGTCTCCAGTCGCCCGGCTAGATGGCAAAGTTTCATCTCCGGTGCCACGAGAAGTGGGAGGGACGGGTAGCAGCCCGGGACGTCGCGAGTAATGCAACAACGGCGCACCGCACCTAGCCCTCATGAACGACCGGCAGGACGTGGAGAAAACTTACAGGGTAATCTACTTTCCTCTGCAGCTACGGAGACTAAATGTGCCTAGAAACGCATTCTCATACTTACCCATCGGTTTCTGTTCACTGCATTTTACCGCTTCGAGCGTATTAAAAAATTAATGACACCACACCTGGAAAACTGAGGTCCTAATTATTTTTCTCGTAAGTTAACAACGTTGAAAATCTTTAAGGTTTCAATTCAATATCCTTACATTTGTTGTAAATTGAGGATGCTCTCTAAACAACATTTATTTAAGTTTAACATGCTACGTTTATTACGCTGCGTATTTTATCTAGGAAGTGATCATTACGAAAATATATAAATTTGGGCAATTTCAGACAGTTCGAATCATCTCAGAGTAATTATTTTTTTCATAGTTGGCTTTGTATGTAACATAATTACAGGTGCCGCGCGGTATATTCAACCTTTAGAAACGCAAGTGTTGTAAAAATGGCATTAAAATATTACATTCTGTACTATGCAATTATTTAAAATAAAGCAATAAAAGTTAATGTATTTATTTTAAATAATTACAAGAGACTTAAGGAACAATTTTCTGTTTCTTAATTAAAACTGTGCATTTACAGAAGCAGAACTTCGTGCGAAACCTATGCTGACATCCAACTAAACACAAAAATAACATTAGTTGACAAGCGTGGCGTGGCCACCATACCTGTTTTGACGTTTGGCTACTTTTTAATGCCGAGGTTTAAGACCTTATGGTTTAGTAGACAAAATTTTTACATTAAAATATTTTTACGAATTTGGATCAAGCCTTTCATATGATGTTTGCGATACATATTTTAAAGCAAGCAGACTTTTTTTTTTAGAGCTGGCAGCATGTTTGATACATGTGTTTCTCACTGTATATTGTCCTCTGATATGTTTGTCTGTTGACTACTGCCGCTGAAGAGTGCCAACTGACGTTCAATAACATGCTTCCTTTGTTGTGGATTCGCAACAAGCACATAATTTTGCAGCGCGAATCAAATGAATTTTTTCTAACCGCAAAAGCAACAAAACTGAACCAATGCTCAACATTGAGCTTCTGGCCAAATATATTCGATATTTTTTTTCAGTGGCCTAGTTATTGGAATGACTGAGCGCTCTACATCTCACCGCACTGAACATCGAGCTCTTTGACCCTGCAGAGAAGTGGGGGGAGGGGAACTACGTCATGATGCGAGCATTAAATTCCGAGCGGGAGGATGGAAGTTGGAGAGTCAGGTCACGCGAGGCGAGTCTAAATCAGAGAGGAACAAGCATATAGTCCCCTAGGGAATAGGGAATAAGTTAAACTCAATTTTTTATCTCTGCAATCAGCAGCAGTTCGAATAGACCCTCTTGCGGAGTAAGTACGAACTAACACGCCCTCTGTGACCGTGCCTTAGTAATAACAATTAACTTTAATGTTATTTATACACGTATATTAACAAGGAGAGGCAGGGGACCACAGGGGATTGGAAGGGGGAAATGACTACATGAACGGGTGAGGGTGTAATGCCGTATGGCAAAAACCACTGCCCGAGTAGCAAGTCTGTTTCCAACTCCCGAATGAGCTCCAGATAAGCTAAGCGCAGTATAACACAACTGACAACAATGAAATGTTACACTCTTTTCGGCCTACCATATAAATTAGTAACATTGTTTAACCTGCAAAATAGATACAGTTATTCGTGTTCAAAATAATATTAATAAAGCACTACAAATGATATCTTGCATAAAACAAATTTTGTGAATTTTTTTATAGGACTGTAGTAAACATGTTTAATGTCAAGAAGCATAAATAGATACAGCTGATGTTTGACTTAACCTCGTATAGAGTATTTTGCCATAATTTCAAGTTAAATGTTGCTGTGAATGAAAACATAATTGCAATTTTTTAGTTGCGCTTTTCAGATAAATTCTCTCTATAACTAAAATTTTTTTCAGAAGTTTTATGCTAAAATAAATTTTTCGTTCTGTAAACTTTGGTTCTTATTAATAAATCGTGATTTTGTGAAATTGATATTTTTCTCTTTAAAACTTAACAGCATTACCAGTTAAAATCAAACATATAAACATTAGATATTTTTGTTTTTACTAATTTGGAAGATTTATTACTAAACTCCAGATAATTAATAAATAGGAAACTTTATTTGTTGCGAATGTCATGGAAGTATGTAACTACAAAAACGAGTTTTAAGATGTCCTACTTTTGTGCGGACAGTCCTGCTGCTTTAATTAAACGTTTAGCCGGAGTTAATAGAAATACTAAAAATAACATAACGTAAATGTGTGATTTTTCATGTTTTGGAATATCATTACTGTAACAACAGAAGAGAATATGAAATACGTTTCATTGCATATAATTTATATTCCATCGCAATGGAAGTGTCCTCCTGTAACTTTGTTGGCCCAGACATTTTTTTACGTTAGTGCAATAATTCTGCATGGTTATTTTATAAAAGTTCCTTCGAAGCGTTGTAAACGCAAACACATATTGATTCCCGAGTGAGCGGCGCGTGAGCAATGAAGCTTATCTTAAATAACACAAGCGGGTGTCAATGGACACATTTGTAGAAATAACCGTTCTCATGCCTGAAATGCAAGTTGATCTTTGCCACGTTAACTGAAGTCTGTAGAATTTTAGCTATCAGATAAAAAAAAAATAAAAAAATAAAAAAAAAAAATAAAAGACAATCCAAAAAAAGGATATTGTTAAAATTATGCAATATTATTTATCATCGTCTTGGAACAATTTTGTTGAGCTGTTTCTTTCGCCATTAATATTGTATATTTTTTCTGTGGTGGGAAAAATTTCGACAAGTTTGTGGTCAGAAATACAAAATCATATTATTTCCAAACTTATTACCCGAAGCGATAACTTAAATAAATTCTTTAATGATGACAGACTTTGTACAGCGTACTCGTACCAATACGTTATTTTATATTTTGTAATATATTAAAATGCGAATGTCTTGAGAAATATTTCTTTACCTGCAAGGACCTAGCTGGTAACTGATTTACTGTAACGTATTCCGCGCATTTAAGGTTATTTTCTTAACATCCCATTTAGGTAATACAACTTCAAACTTCAGTCCTGTGGAACAAATCAAATTATGGATAAAGAGGACGGGATAAATAAACAATAAAGCCAAACAAGCAATGGTTTTAGTGCAAACAAGCCTGGCCTCGTATCAGTGGTTTTTAGCGCAGGGTACGTAGCGAGACCTTTCAGTTAAACATCTTAGATTTATACATCCTGCAAAGAATTCTCACAGAAATACTTTATTTTCTTATTCGGCAGTGTCTCTTATAATTTCATACTCGATGGTGGAAAGGTTCAAGTTGCAAAGTACACACATTAACTCAAAATGATACGATTTCGGTGGCAAACATGCAAACAGAGAGGGCATTAATAGAACACAGTTTCTGCTGACATTTTGAACAAATATTATGTTCAAGCATATATTTATTATGCACTGTCTATCTATAATGCCGAAATTTCGTTTATTTTATTCCGGCGCGAGATGATTGCCCTTGAAGTTAGCAAAAACTTTCAAGTAAACTTGCCCTTTTCTTCGTTTATCTATTTGAAAAAACTTTTGCATAACTCGAATTTTTTGTGTGTAGGATATTCGTCCTTCAGATGACTGTTCCTTGCTGTGATTCGTATATGCAGCACAGTGAATGTGTTTTTTTCTCATGTGTGATAATCCATACACTGCTACCGATAATCTGGTCCATACATTTACATACAAAACCAGCTCTCGCAGAACATTTTTGAGCAGTATACATTGTGTCCAGTCCCCAACTACGCTCCGCAGATATCTTACTCATCTTACCAATACTATTCAGACCTGTATATTATGGTGCAGGTTAGAATCCCGAGCAGTCCAAACATGATTCTACGTTTACTTAACATATAATACCTGAACGTGGAGCGCAAGGGGGGATTTACTCAGTTGTCTCTAGGCTAGCCCAGGATTCAAGTGTTGTGTACGAGTTTGTTTCTAGACAGCCTGGATATTGACTTCCAAAACCTGTCACTTCAACTGACGTTTACAGTGTAAACTTATGCGCCACGCGTTCCCAAGGCTGTGCAAAACAAAGTCTGTATGTACTTGTAGATGCAACTTTTATTTTGCTGTAGTGACCTTCAAAAATGATATTTTTGAATATTTGTAAGTCTTCGCATATTGATCAGTGGTAAGCTAAATACGAGCCAATTAACAAACAACAAAATGTTTCTGGCTTTACAACTTTGTCTAACCGTGCCGTAACGAGTGTGCAATAACAATTGGGTTATGTCGTACAAGTGGTAAGCGCTGTAATACAATTTATATGGAGCGGACGACAGCGGAATGTGGCGGGACAAGAGCTAATAAACGGCTAGCGCGCCTCTACCGACGTCATGAGCACGAGTGTTTATGTAAGACAGTAATTAACGTACATCATCACGGGAATTCTAGTACGCTGTAATACAATTATCGTGCGGACGGCGGAGGAGGGCGACGGGACAAGAGCTGCCTGAGCGACGAACGCTTCCCCATCGTTGTCATGTGCGAGCAGTGTTGCTTGATTGAGGGAGACGTCCTTCAACAGAAAGAAAATTATGTGAAATTATTCATGAAATAAAATCATAAAAAATTACAATATAATTAGCTTTTACGTTCATTTATCATTACTGTACTACTTTTTTGAAATTGTAGCGACTTTTAGAAGATATTGTAGTGAATCTTCAGATGGCGGTTGGCAGCCCTGTAAAGTTGATGACGCTGGCGTTGGGTTCCCACTACATTTCACTTAGCAGTCGTTGTCACCTCTATGGTAGCTTATTATATGGCAAATATTGTGATTATGAACATTATATAGTTGCTCTGTTTGCGTGGTTAGGACAGTGAATCTTAAGTAAGTACATGTAGTTTATTGCTTTATTTCTGAGTAAGTGTATTTAATGACAAATTATATTAGGTCTGAATGCAAAAAGTTCAGTCTCACAAAAAAAATCTATGTATCTTTGCACATATCTGAGGTATTGGATTTATCATCAAAAACGTTTTAATCATATTTGTATGCAATTTCTGTCGGTTTTCTTGCAGTAAATCGTTTAATATTTACGCAATTGTGTTTTTTATGTATGATCAAATTTAAAGCGTAAAATGTCAGTGAAGGGGGGTAAAAAAAAAACTAATATGAAAAATACTAAATTTTTGTTGGAATTTTCCAGGGGCGTTATTTCAAGTTTTTCTTGGTGGGGGAGGGGGGCAAATCATTTTTTTTGGCGACTGTGACATTGTTGCGTCTTTTTTATTAACAAAGCATGTATAAATTAGAAACTTTAATAATAAAACTTCAGTTTTATGTACTTACGTTAGTGTTATTTAAATAACAAAATACACAAAAATTTTATGCACTTATCCTTCTCAATTCAGGGGGGGGGGCATTTGCCCCCTTTCTCCCCTAAATGACGTCCCTGGAATTTTCACTGCAGGTATCCGGCAACACTGAACGGGAGTGCATATACAGCAATACCGGAAGTATTCTGGTACGCTGTAATACAAGTATTATAGTGTGGTCGACGGCGAAACAAGCGCCTAAACGGAGGTCACACTACGATGAAACTAGTTTCTGCGCATATGTTAACACTCTGTGCGCCGCAAGCACGATGCGTTGCAGTGTAACATTTTGTAACGGACATATTTCATAAATAAGCTACAATTTAATACTTTTTTTTTCCTGTAAAGGCAATAGTTTCTATTAAGTGGATTCAACATTAATATTTATTACAGTGAAATGGTCAGAGGTATATACAGGTACGACGTACTCGTCAAACATCAAGGGGTATGTGATACGCCATCCATAGTAATGATAAAAACACCTAAAAATATCACTATCATAAATCATACATTAAATATGTCTTATTTGGTATCAATGTAACCTGCAAAGCGCCACTTGGTCAAATATGGTAATGTAATTAGCATAAGTTAACATATGTTCATTATAGTTTTTGTGAGTAGGCATAAGTACCCATCAAACTGGCACCTGGGAGGCCAGCTAAAACGCCACATGTGGTCCTAGAGCCGAAAGAATAGCCCTTGCCCCCCTCCTCCTTCTTCACTCTTTCTTTCTTTCTCTGTCTCTCTCTCTCTTCCCACTCTCTCTCTCTTCCCCCGCCTTCTCCGGTACACTGGTAACTAAATACTTAGTGTAATAATGTATTAATTAAGAATTGCCAATAATATTCAACAGTAAGAAGATTATTTATGTATTTTAGTGATGTTAAAATATAAAACTTTATTTTGTGTAATAAACGTAGACCGTTAATAGCGGACTCACGCATTCGCGGGAAGTAGGGTGCCTCTCTCTGATTGGCTGAGAGGAACTTCGTCACCTCCTTGTGCTCGGGGGTGGGGAAGAGACGCAAGGCTGACAGATGAGTACGCGGGATGTTGGGAGAGACGCGATTATGTAAGCAAGCAAGAAACACGTGTTTAACTCCGGTGGGAAAGGGATAATTTCTTCGTCGTCTTCAAACTGCGGGGCGGTGGACAGTGTACTTAGGGGTCACCAGTCGAGTGGACTTCCCGGTAGTCGCGGCCGTTTCCCAAATTAACTCAACTCCGTCAATTATCTTTTTAACATTGGAGAAAATATTGTTTCGCTGACATAAGTCGAAGTAGTTCAACGTCAACAGGATCTGCAACCCGAGGTGCGTGGGTTCGTCGGCAATTGTTTTATAATCAGAAATGTGAGTTTTCTTTAGCTAGCTGGGCACATCATCAGTCTTTCATTAATCAATTTTTAATCATCGTAGATACGGACGGAAGGAGAATTAGGACAGTAAAAAATAAAATATAAACGTAGCAATTTTTATTGTAGTTTTCTAACAAAAAAAACGGGTTATTAGATTCAGCGCACATTTTTTTTGCAATCTAAACTATCTTAAAGTAATCTAAATTTACTGCCACAGGGGTTAGGGAAAGATGGTGGAGAGGTCTGAGCAGAATTGTATGCTACGTAGTTTGGCATACATTTAGGCGAAGATCGACGCGATTCGAATTGGATGAACGATGATCGAGCTCTCAGTGATGTTGTCTCAGAATAAGTCAGAAAATTAGCGAACTCATTTTTCTTTGGATCGTAAGGGTTTCCGAGCTATTTACTTCACGTGGCTGTTTATTTATACTGAAATTAAATAGACCTAATTTCAAAAGCTGTGTGGGGATTGAGACGTAAATATGGTCGTACTTACCTTTTATAAACATTCAATTAATATTTTTTAAGGTTTTGCTTTCTCAGGCACTACAATATTTTATTTAAATAAGGGCTTCAAATTTAATATGGCTTTGTTTTCATTTGTATGCGCTCCAAGAGATGGTACGACATCAACTGTGGTAAAGCTTCCCTAAGTCACTTTGTCTAAATATTAAATTAAGGTAAGTACTTGTTACAGCCTCTCTGGTAATACAAGTCGTTACATAAATCAACGTATACAATTACACATAACTTTGTTTTCTTGTGCGCTCCGAGATCTGGTAGGATAACAACAGTGAAAAAGCTTCCTCTTGTCGCTTCCGCTAGTTAGTTTATGCTGTGATGATGTGCTCCGTTGTGCGCGGCTTATGACGACAGACTGCAGGACCGGTCCACTCCAGACACTCGCTCCAGTTGCGCTGCTGGAATGTAACTGGCCGGAATGCCGCCTGGGTTCAGCAAACCGTTAGCTGTTGTCTGCCGGCCACTCACTTCGCAGACAAGTAACTACCCTCCCCACTTACTCTCCTTAGCCACTTGACCGGTATAGTTTCTTTCCCGTCAGCTATGCTGTATCCATTCTACTGTTGCAGCTAATTCATTCAAGTGAATGACAATAAAATTTTTGCACAGCATAAATTTCGTTTGAAATATTGAAAAATTCAAGGTAACTATGTTACGGCACAATCACAATGTGAGGAATCATGATGTAATTAAATTGCTTTAATTTATTTCGTTAGAAATGTTATTTCTGCTACAACGATAGAGTGGACAGAGTATAGAAACTGGGCGGCACGTTTTGCAAGGAGGCATGCTTTCTACTACATCCTCGGTAACGACTACCCATTCAAGCATCTTTGCACACATTCTTGTTGTGAGGCGAAAACATATTCTACTCTAAGTAAGCGCTAATTGGATACATATTAAAAATAAACAAATAAAAGCAATTTTTTCAGTTGAAAATTATTATTTTTATTCAAGATAAACTCATAACCGAATGAAACTGGTATCTTAGTATGCTACTTAATTTTTTTCTTGACATCGTAATTACATAAAATATTCGTATATGAAACTATTCATTAAGTTTGACAATACTTAAATTTCAATTTTTAAATAAAAGTTGTGTTAAAATAGTCTTACCGTAGACGAACAAAGTGGCATAGTCCATGTGACACCGCAGTAATTTCTATAAATATATCAGCTGACATTTAAATTTACGATGAAATAACTTAAGAAGATCATTACCAGAAAATCTAGGTAAAATTATTGTATTTGTTAAAATAAGAATATAATGTTACGTTTCAGGCGGAGTGTTGTCATGTTAAGAAACCATTCAATACCCTTCAAATTCTTCTCCCTAAACATTTCATCGACAGCGAAGTCAATAACGGATGTAAACAGTGACTATGAGAATGAGAAACAAGGGAAGCGACCATATAATGTATTTTGGAACCATCGAAGCACTCGTAGGGCATAATTTCGAGAATAAAGCTACGGAAAACTGAAATCAGATTGGCCGAATCAGAAACTGAAGTGGGAACCTCCACGTTATTTCTGTAGAAATATAGGTAAATCGTGTCGTGAGTTTGGGGAAAATTGAAAATTTCAATTTAAATAGTTATTCTGTTTTAGCACTGTGGCGTGGTAAACGGAGTGTGGAAAGGAATAGAGTGGGAATGTTTGTTTTATCGGCCATCTTACTTCCTTGATTCGCTTGGGGCGCTCCAGTTGCTCGCCTCTGGAGGCGCTACGACAAGCGACGTGTCAGGGCAGCCTTATCAGAGACGACCGTGGCTGTGACAGAGAGGCGGCGAGACCCTCAGTCCTAGCAAACATCTGGACCACAGCCCTTCCTTCCTATGCTTGTTATATAGTGCTTTTATCGTACAATTTTGGACTGGAATGGATTCAATATGGAGAGGATTTAGAGTGAAAGTGGACTGAAATAAAATTTCCAATCCAGACTGACATGTAAACATGGACTGAATAGGTGTGCAAAACATTGAACTACGGAACAAAATGACTGCCAAAAAACAAGAGGCGAATATTTGTTAGATATTTTGTTTGAATTTATTCGTCGGAATAATTATTCTGATTTATTTATCACTTCTCATTATATTCATAACATAAAACAGTTTTATTTAGCTAGCCTAGGGCGATTCTAACCGCTTACATAACCAAAGAAACGATTCAATATGGCGACAGCTTCGTCTTCGTTCAGTTCAGTCCGATGGGTGTTTAAAGTAAACGTTTCAATCTGGATTCTACACTGCACTCCACCTCGCCGACTGGACTGGATTACTCACTCCACTCCTACTTCAGTCCAGCAGGAACGTGTTTAAAGTAAAATTTGAATCAAGATTCTTCAATTCACTCCTAGTTCAATCCGTATTGATTTGTTACTGTAAACCACGGCCGTACAAGAACAGGTCTGAACACTCGCCTGGAAACTTGACTCCCTTCTTTCTTTGGCTGCAGTTCACCAAGTTATCAAGAGTGTTGTGCGTCTTTGGCGCTGCAATCAGGGTGGTCGGGCTCAAACTCTGCCCACTTCCCTCACACTTTTTTTCAGTGTTTACATTATAAAGGTAAACAATTTATCAAGACGTATTTTTTATCATTGATGTCCACAGCACATTCTTACACGTTATTTTACATGTATTTTATTCTATATGTTATCGTGATTTCCCTCTTCATTATTTGGAATTATTTGTTTTACTTCTGTGGTTTGGTTAGGTTTTTGTCTAAAAAATTTTTTTCGCGCCAGTTGGCCAGTTTTGTCTACCAACAGCAGCTTACACTGCTTGAGAGTAAGGTGGCCAGGATTAGATCGAGAAGCTGCTCTCGTGACTTATTGGATACTTGAAAACTTTACTCCGGTTACTGTTTACACATCTCGAGTATAATTATCATAATTATAAAACTATCAACTTCGAATAAGTTGTAGCCATTACTGACAGCTCTCTCGCAAGATTTATTCGAGATTAACTGTACAAGACGTGTACCTATAGTGTTACTAAAATAATATGTTCCTCTGGTAAATTTGAATTCTCTCATTTTCCAACAACTGTGAAGAATTACAAGAGTAGTAACAACCTTAGAGTAATCAAAATTTTCTCTTCAGATTTGTTTATAAAGCCTCGTTAGTAGATTTTCTTATATAATAGTTCATCCTTCATGTGCTGCTGCTGCAATAAACTGATTTCATCAAAAACCAAAATACAAAGCCAAACGGTGCGTACACATCTAGACTTCTAGAACTCAACCGTTCCTGAATTCAGAACTGAGTGTCCGACGCGAACTTCAGAGATATTCTTCCTCAGCATACGAAGTCGTATTTACTCTCCTATCTTGACGTGTGCCTAGGAGTTTACCTTTGAGCTCGGGACGTCTTCACTTCAGTCAGGCGATGCTTTGAGAGAGGATGCACATTGCCTCTTCTGGTACCCGTCCAGCAGTGGCGGTTATGGCCACGTTAAACATGAGTAAATGTTTTAATATAAACTGTTCAAGTTTAAAAAAATTCAATTTATTGAACACGGTGTTTGTATCAATTAAAAATGATTGGAAGTTGTTTCCTTTAACCAAGCAATTTTGTAAAATTAGTCTAATAGGAGATTTATAGAAATGAAATAATCACACGTATAAAGTTACACTATCAAAATAACTTTATTTTATATTGCGGTGCATTCGAATGTCGATTGTTCGGACACCTAACCCCCCAACACTCAAGACACATTTTCTTCGGAACACTTTTAATATGACAACAAATACAATATTTTTATAGACTAATATGTTTATATTACCGTATTAAAGTAAATTGTACAACCCTTGCTAAGCAAGTTGCCCAACACAGCGTTTAGACTCCCGCATCTACGTATTTTTCACACATGGTGGATTTACCTCAATTTCATGAGGTGGTTAAATTATCACGAGGTTAGCCTGAGCAGGCCAAAATTTCAGCTTGAGGCATAAGTTTTCAAGCGACTAATACGTCACAAGACACTGAATTACTTGCAGGGTTTTATATGTAACTTGGTGATTGAATAAACTCGGTCACGTGACGAAGCAATCATACATAATCCCAGAAGATTACTTAGTACTGTATAACCGTCTCAGAAATTGACTTGAACACAACACATTATATAAAACTATTTTTTATAATACTTGTATTGAAATTTGCTCAAGGATATTATACTACAGGTCGTAATGATCAATGTCGAAAGTTTGGCATACGGAACTTTTCTGCCGCTCGAGCGCTAGTATCGGTAAGAGGAGTAAACTGGCCAATCGCAGAGCTTTCATGAATTTTAAGTTATGTGAAGTTAAACATTTGAAACCAAAAATTAATATAGTTTTCACATAAAATTAAATAAAATGAATCCTTTCTTTGCCAAGTATAGTTACATTTACTTTTACTAGGGTTTCGTATGTTATTAGACCCGTAAGCTATTGCAGCACAGTTGGTGGCAGAATTTTTCCCTGTGTCAAACTCTCCCATAAGAAAACACGTTTTATTTTCAACGTATAGAAGAATTAACCTTGCGTAAGTTGCCATACATCCACAATAAAAGTAAGACACACAATTTTGACGTACCATAGATTCTGTAGAACTACAATGTGTGACACGCGACATGTCTCGAAAAAAATAGTTTAGACTGGTAAAGTTATTAGATAACATAGAATTATCCTCTTCCTTTGTTTCTACGGTAGACGAGAGGAAACTAGCGCACACTTCTCTGTGTCGAAGTGCAAGCAATGATCTATCGTGCTTATTCCTGATGGGAATTCCCACTCCATCTTACCACACGCCGGGTTAATTTTACTGAAACATTTTTTACTTGTAGATGAGCATGCACAAGGTGGGGTGGAGGGCTGTGAAACAAGCATGCAAACAGCGCCTCGACAAAGACCCTGCAAGGCAGCTGCCGAGAAAAGAAATGTCACGACGCAGATAGAATGTGAATGGAATAAAGATGGCTACAGAGGAGGAGGTAAAAGTCTGGGTTGGAGGAGGGAATGGTAGGCCCTCTAGCCTCTAAGGCTTTGTGCGCAGTGCCGCGATTATGTGCTTGCGATAAGAGAGCCATCCATCACCTCGGCGCTGGGGATAATGGCCTCCCGCAGAAACAATGCCTGGCTGGCGTCCCCCTTACCCCGAGCCAGTAACTCGTGTTCGCCACTTGGAGGCTGCCAGTCCCCTCGGCCGGGGTTGTTTTTAACCCCTCCAGTCGCACAGTGGGACCTGCTCTCCCTACCTTTTTGTCATCACCATAGCTACATATCCTTGCTGGTACCTGCCTCCTCCCATGCCTAGCCTGGCCCAGGTACTATGCGCCAGATACACTTTACATATTCAAGTTCATCATCCACCAGAATATGCAGGCTGTCTGTAAACGGCCATAGAGTAAACACACCACACAAATAATGGGTTAATTTGGAGGCGAAAATGTTAGTGGTAAAATATTGTACAACAATTTTCGGCTCGATTTAGCAAAGAGGCGGTGGTAGCCAAATGGCCAGACCATTCGCCTCCCACGAAACCGATCCGGGTTCGATTCCCGGCGGGGTCGGTCCGCGGATTTTTGCATGTGGAAATCGTGCCGGACGATGCCGTTGGTCGGCGGGTTTTCTCGAGGTACTTCCTTTTTATCTACCATTTCTTTAAGGTGCTGCTCCACACTCATCTCATGTCATGTCACCCCTCACCAGCGACGTTAAGCAGTGACCAAAATCTCTCACACACTAACTGGCAACACAGCAAGGATAAAATCCCACTTTTCTCTCCACGTCCAAGTGTTATTTTAAGTACACTGTAAAATAATTTGTAAATATTACAACACTGATTTATATAAGTGACTTTTTTTAATGTGATAAAAAAACTGTTTACCAAACATCAATGGTAGAGACCCTATATATTTTAAGTAAACAGTCAAATTTAAACATATATTACCAAACTTGAATTGTAACCACGCTGAATACTTTATCTATTTGAAACCTGAAATATGGTTAAGTGCCCTATACTGCATATTGGTAGGGATGGGAATATTTCGCGAATTCAGTAACCTGTAGGCTAGAATCCACTGTACTGTGTATACTCAAGCCCTGACTATTCGTTCACTGTCTGTTGTTCCACTGAGTAGCAGCTAGTGGACAAATAGTCGGGACTTGAGTATGCACAGGATATTTGATTCTAACATGCAGGGCATTGAATTCGTGAAATATCAGCATCTCTGCCTATTACATATTACTTTAGTTAATTACTATCTTCCACCCACAGACAGAAAAATACATGCAATATAAATATTATTTAATTACGTTGTAATGTTTACTTCAAAGTGGTATAACACGTCATATAAAACTGAAACTGCGAACAGTTTTGAAATTTGGTAAAGATAAATAACAACAATTACAAAAAAAAGTTAACCTGTAATACCTGCACTGAAAGCTGTATTTATAACTAACTCCATTTAGAATTTGTTTTATCTTTAGCCAAGAATTACATGTTTAAAATATATTACTAAACGGTTGACTCTATACGCCGTACTGCGTAGCTGAATGTACTTTGTTTACGTTTTCTCATAATAATATGTTTCCATTATGAACAGATCAAGATACAATTCCCACCCTAAATTTCTTGAAATTATAAATAAGTTATTTTAAAAAGGAAAGGCAGCAGAACCTTCAAATATCATCCAGGCTCGAAATATGCCTGGATTATAAATAATTACAGTTAAAATAATGATTTATTTTGTATTTGTGTCGTACTGTTGCACTTACCCAAACATTAATACTACATACATTTAGTCTTATCTTACAAATATATTCAAATTACGTCCATGAGAGCTAAAAAATTTATTAGTGTTAAATAGATTTTCGTTATATTTTTCTGTAGAGTTAAAGTAGGTAGCAACATTTGTACAAAACGTATGTAAGTATGCTATTTAAAGAATGCACGTGGTTTATTTACTTGATACATTGTTGTGATGAAAATGGTTACCGCGCAACGTTTAAAATACAACTTTACACAACAAGGCATACAAAACAAGACAATTAACTCTTTTAGATGTTACACATTACTTAAAGAAAATGAGGAAATAAAGGCTATTGTAGAAAAACTGTGCAAGAAACAAGAGAGTGCGGATAAGGCGAGAGTTGCGTGATGTATCCCTAGGGCACGGCGTGTCTCTGGGCGACGATAAGGGCGCACGAGCGTGTGATGTGCGCGGAGGGGCGAGCCTTATCGCCCACATAAACACAGCCGGCAATCCTCGCCAGAGACATCAGCCAGCCCGCAAACAACTCCAGCCGAGGGGCACACCACTCCAAGTCCTTGCGCGCGCGCCCGCGGCCTTCATGAATACAAATTTAAAATTATAATTATTTTTTATCCCGGAGTGCCGGCGGCAATCTGAATTTCAAATATAGATGGTAACAAAACAAGGGCGTCGTGCGGAGTTAGGATAGCGGGGCGAAGGGGGGAGCATGATGGCTGGAGGAGATGGTGTTGCGCGCTGCGTGACGAGCTTCCGCAGGGGCAGCAAGCACCTCGTCTGCGCGCATCTCTCTCCTATCACTGGTCAGCTTCGCAGGTGGCGTCTAGGAGGTTGCGTTCCGCGTATACCTAGCTATGCTGGGTCCTGCATTACGGTATGACGGATTAAGCAACTATTATTACAAAAGTTGTCATAAAATAATAATATAATTTGAAACGGTAATCACAATTTTTAGAATAATTACAAGTAAAACAGTGTTGATTCTACGAATTGCAATTGAGTTGCTGGAGTTTATTTACAACGCTTTAGTCAACTTTCTTGGTTTATTTTACACATATTTCGATACTATTTCTTAAAGAAACTTAATATTGACATCGAAGAATAGTTACAATGATTCTGACACTAATCCATCTTTATTCCTGGCATAATTTTTTTCCTTGGTAGCAAACCCGACATGTTACTTAGAATTTTGTACTTAAAAAGTAGGCCTATCATAAATTTTAACAAAAATGTGTCAAAAATGATTTTTTTTTGTATTTAACGAGGTGTGTAGTATTTGGCAACATATCTACGTACCATGCTTACACACAAAGTAATTTTTATTCAATGCATTGTTGATGCAATTTGAGTTATTCGCACAGACTTTAAAAAACTCTACCGAGCACGTTTATAATGATGATATCAGAAATATATTAAATAGCGAATTGACGAAATTTGTTCTGGTACGATGAATGAACATTTATCTTTACCCAGAGTAATTTTAAACTCGCAGGCCTATTGCTTACATTTGCTGTTGTTCACTTCTGTGAGAAAACATATTTTTTTTGTGCTTAAAAACGTGCTTAGAAACATCTTCAGGAACTAACTATGACCCCGAGGTTCTACATTTCTCACGATAATAATTTTGAAAACGTAAACGGGATCCGATATCGTAAAATCACTCTATGACTTTGTTATGACTGGTTTAATTAAGTATTCTGATTTTGTGGAGACAAATACAGCATGATGGTGACTAATTACGTATCGAAATTTCATTTAATTGATAAATTAACTAAAATGTTCAAACAACAATAAGTCTCGAAAAGTTATATTACGTATAAGTAAAATCATTTTGTAACAATGATATATAGCAATTTTACGTTATCGACTATCGTCTGGTAAAAAAATATAATTATAATAAAGCAATAATAATTCTCTCGAAAGCCGAAAAACTCGGGTCCATGACCTTAATCCCACGTCGATTGAAACTAAATAAAATATTTTAATTAATTATATAGGATATTACAAATTAAACTAAACGGATGCAAACTCAAAACATTATTTAATAGGTGCAAATCCAAAGTGCATGCCTGCTACTGTACTATGAAAGAATACTAGCTGACACTTTGCAACTGTTTGATCCCTGGGGGGGGGGTTGGGGGGTGGGATAAGGAGGAAGGGGGGTCTATCAGAGATAAACTGGCTTAACTACATAATTTAAACGATTCTGTGTTCAAAAAGTATTTCTGGCGAGATTTGTTGAGAAATCAGCGTCCTCTGTAACCACGTGATGTATGTGCGACTTCGTGTACGACCTGTGGTCTCTCCTGGTGATATCATGTAAGACTTACTGAGGCTTTTCATCGCTCTTGCAATGTTACAAAATTATGCGCAAGAAAATGTTAACAGGATAATTATATATATTATTTATAAGAATATATATTAAAGATAATAATGATATTAGTACAATTTAAAATTGTTGTTCGCGTACAATATAGGTAAAAAGGATGACGCAAATGTCCTACTTTCTCATCAAAATGTCGTTCAGGAAAATTCAGCTCATCTGTGAGAGTTGCCTTGTCATTTTAGATTCAACAATCCAACTGTAAATACGGCGAATGTTTCAAAACACGTTAGGTAGGAAACAAGACCAAAGTGTGGGTGTCAAAATTATTTGATGCAACATGGTAAGTTATAAGAGCTAAGAATTTACAGCGGCACAGATTTATCACGAGTCGATATCAGAACTGATATAAGTTGTGAGAAAATAATACTTTATAATAATTTATATATCACCAAAAAAACATACATCACGTCTTATGAAATGTTTCAGTCTTTAGCGTTTAGTTTTCCTATGCTGCAGAGAAAGTGCCAAGAATCGGAGAAAAATGACGGTTGGGTACAGCGTACGTGGGGTAAAATAAGGCGACACATAAAAATTACTTAGCAGGTTTTGGACTAGAAGTGAAATAATTTTAATCAGCTCTTAACAGCAGAAGATCCCCTAGAAAACCCATCAACCAACAGTATCGTCTGTTATGGTTCCCACGTGCGAAAGTCCTGGTCGGAGCTTGAGTTGTCTTGTTGGGAGGCGAGCACCTTATCCACTGTGTCAACCACGCCGCAGAAGGCTTTAGGAACACGGTTTTGTTTGTACCTTTGTAAATGATTAGAATTACAAAAAAAAAAACTTCGTTTCCCTCGTATCTTTCTCAGTTTTGTATGTGTACGTAAATGTGATATCCTGCTAGCAACTCTTGAGATGCCCGCGTTTGGCGCTCACCCCTCCCCCTTCTACCCTATAGGCGATCGACGTTCGATTAGGATATTTTACAGCCGCATTTTTGGAAACTTAGTACTTGTCGAGAAGGGTTCAATCAATGTATCCACCGGTACATCAGCCAGAAACGCCTACGAATCCAGTGGACACTAACCGGAAAAATAATTCATGACTTAACGAAAGAGGTCTAAAGTAATTAAACAAGCGAAAGCACGTGTTTTATCCTGTTCTAGCAGCACACCTGAGAGTTTGAGACAACGAAGTACGCTTGTATTCTTTGCAATTAGAAGAATTTATTAGATCAAGGTACATCGAAGAATATATGTCGGCAGCCATTTATAATTAGAATTTCAAAAGAACGCGAAGAATTACAAACTAACGTGTTCGGTAAGTCAGCCCATCGGTGTCTATCGGTGTAGAACAGTATGTCATCATCGTCAGATGTTGCAATGAGTTTTCGAATACGTGGCATGTGGGAATGTGCAGGATGATGTCGTTCTGAGCTTTTTCTTGAGGTTCCGCCGTTTTCCCTACCTTATAATTCCTGTGTCGCTTCGCTTCGCTTCACGCACACCACATTCACCTTAATAAGCTCCAAAAACATCGCTGTTAAATGCCATGTCTAGTAGTTTTACAACGATTAAGATAATTTTTTTAAAAGTAACGTAATATCGTTATCAAATAATCACTACATTGTTTTGACGTGTTTACACATATATATTTTACATATATACATATATATTATATTACATATATATACACATTATATATATTTACATATATTATATGTACACATATCATGCATACACGCACTAGTTTTTTCGTGGCAAAATATTTTTTTTTTAATTTATGCACTCAGTGCATAAAATATTTTTATTACAAATATAACCTAAAACCAATCAAGAAAATTCTATGCTGGCGACCACATACATGCAATAATGTGATCGGTAACACTGCCCATAGTCTGGAATTTTTTCAAAGCCTTGTGTAAAATCATGCGAGTTCTTTGCACCAATGTGAAAACAACTACCAAGCATAGTCTCTGAACTGCCCAAACATTTATACGTTTATAATGACGCAGCTCTCTGAGGAATGAGTGTTACATGAGCTTACTTTCGTGAAAGCGGTAATTTATCATCTGATATTTTGTCACACGTTGAAGCGCTGAAAGTGTTACGTCAATGGTGCCTTTCTACCGTGTAACGACACACCGACAACATGCATCTCAAATGACAAATAATTGGAATGAGTGATTTTCCCTTCACTCTGCGAGCTGGAATCTCAGATATTATATTCAATGAGAAAATTTTCACGGTCCGCGATATCTCAACAATCAACATTTGAAATGAACTCATTGGTGCAGTTAATTCTTCAGTTCCATGCTAATTCGCATGTTCAGCAGAATTTTTAGTTGTTTAATAACACTCTTCACTTATGCCAAATGGCGAATTAGGAAGAAGTATTAGTGATAAGTTTGCGTAAACGTATGTGTTTAAGATAAGTTATAGGCTATATTCATAGTAAATGAGCCAGGTAGGTATTTTCCATAATTTGTTTGTTTAAATATAATAATGTATGAAAGTAGTACATGATTTACAGCACAGACAAGCTAACGCCAGAAACTAAAATAAAACATTGTTTTATTTATTATTTTATTATTATTTGACAAAATACACTGTATTTTAAAAGTGCTTTACCGTGATCAACTTATAAGCTCTTCCGATATTCACGTTACAGCCAAGATTTGACCTCATGGTTATGTTAATGAGTACAGTCGAAAGAGGTAGTTAGAGTAGATGTCTTTCAGTTATTCTAGGCTGAAGTAATTGACCGTTGCCACTACGCATATGTCCACAATAAAAGTAAAAAATGATAGGGCCTACAGACAGAAAGCTAATATTTCAGGATCAGGAACCAAAATAAAGGTAACTAAATTATTTCGTAAACATTTCAGAGCTGATTTGTAAGATGGCATACAGCAGCACTTTGAATTGAAACTCGTCGTACTGTATTGCCATTCTAATAAACAAAAGCAACGTTCAAATTTTATAATATTGCTTCCAATTCTGAAATATAATTCACGCTTGCAGATTAATCTATCGCCGCTGAACCAGCACGTTACGAAAAAATATAAATAATTTTCAACACTCACAGAGGTTTTGTTTTTTACTTATATACTCATCCCCCATTTTAGGAATTCAAATGTTAACAAGTACACTTCCAAGTCATTTCCCTGGTGAGGTGCAGCTATATTTAGTTTACAATATTTTGCCCTCCTGGAATTTAAAAATTAATAATATAAAGGAGCATAAATATAATTTGATCCGTAGTTGTGGAATGACAGCGGAAAAATGTAACTGGCGTGAGTTCTTGTAGCAACAAGCGCGTGTGAAGGAGACGGTATGAAGCAGCGCACAGGAGATAAATTGAAATTACTAAGCGCTGACGAGCTGAGTGAAGCCGGTCCTGGCAGTCTGCATACATCTCCGCTCTACTCGACCTCGCTGCGCCAACGAGGCCACGCTCTCGCTACACTCTTTTTGTTCTTCTCGTCTGACTTGCAGCCAACAGCAATGAAACTTTAAACTTTTCACCTTATCATTAGCCGTTCTCCTTCTCTACCCCCATGCTTTCAAGTCGAGCACAAAAGCACTGCGGTGTTTTTTTTTTTGTGCTCGGATATTTTAGCATTCGTAGAGCTCATCGCGTTTCGTATTTCATTACCGGCGCTTACGAACCAGTTTCGCAACGACACGGCGCCAGGTTTGTATGGCTGCGCACAAGAGATGCGCGCTCAGTTGTTCAATATGTCCCTCCGTCGAAATACTCTTCTGCGACTACATATTTTCGACCACCGAGTTTTGATGTGAGTTTCTGTTCTATTAAATACACAGGGTACATTACGTACAGTCACGAAATTTGACTGGGAATTCAATGTTAAAAGCAAAGCAATGGAAGAATTATAATAATAACACAAACAAAAAAAGTTCTGCGTAAAATTCTTAAAGGATACTGATGTGTGAAACACTTCGCCAGTTAAAAAACAATGATTAATTTATAAAATAATGCTTTAATTTTTTTTTAGACTTAATACATCCATTTCACGTAAAACAGGTTTTTAAAGAGCTATCTTAAAATGTATATATTGATAGTAATTTATTTTCATAGTGGTTTCCAATTTAAAATTAATTGGGCATAAGCTAGATTGGTAGCTGGGACCTTCAGTTGTTTTAGGGTTTGAAATCTGATAATATTGAACGAGAGATGCACACCATTTCGAATGATCAAATGGCTCAAAGTGCCATGAATTTTGAAAACTAGTTCCTCTTTGCATTAATGCAGATGTATATTTAAAACAAGAATACATTTACATAGTTCTCAAAACACACTGGAACCTCCTAGTGTAATACTCGTAACAGTGTGCATACCTTTTCAGGGGTGCAATTTGGGAGTCATGTTTACTGACATTTGTACAATGTGTTTCTGTGTACTATGCCTCCTGAGGATATGACACGTATTTCATTACGAAGAAAAACACACTGGACACTCCTATTGTAATTTACATAACGTGTATGTATCTCGTAAGGGGTGCAACTTAAGGGCTATGTTTATTAACACTTTTATCTAATTTCGATGTGTACGACCTGTTCCTGCAAAATGGCACTCTTGTGTGTGTGTGTGTGTGTGTATGTATGTTACGTATAAATTTCATCAATCGCATTTAAACATTAGTAAACCCAAACCTACCGCTGTTCATATCTATGTTTCGTAAAGCGTATTACTACAATGTTTTTGTAGTTACGAAATATTTATAAAATTATAGGTAAAAAAGGAATGCTATTAAATATATACAATTTAGGTAAGTAATTTTGACCAAATATAATTATTTTACATCAGCGTTTTAAAAACACCCGCTCCACCAACCCTCGTAGCCAAATGTTGCAAACAAATCCGATTATCCCGCAATAAAAAAAAAAGAAGGCAGTTGTGTAGAGTAGAAGTGAGGTCAAATGTAATTTTGTTACGCTTTACTTTAATTAAATAACGGCGATTTTTCATTTCGTGTCGAACGAGTATGTTAAGTATGAACTTTATTTTGTTCACCTGATCATTTTTCGGAATTTTTATAAGCCTTTTACGTTAGTGTGAATTTTTAATATTTTTAAGCTTGGGATACAGCTTTCACTTTGTCTTAGTTTTAATTAGGAATAACTTATGTATCGGAACCGGCAACTATTGTTGAATTCTGCATGTTATGTGGTAGCAGTATCAGTGCCAATATTAAATACTGGTAGCTTAAGCGGCGCGTCACTGAAACTTTAAATCTATTTCACGTGCTTTACGCATCGGACATGCAAAGCCGCTTTTGCACGGCAAGCCCTTTAAGCCAAAGACTTCAGATATCACATTTTTCTTTTTATACGGGATCAAATATTTATTAAGACAGCAACGGGCTTAATAGAGTTGATCTTACAGCTTAGTACGCCAAGAGCGTTCTGATTTAATACTTCCGTTACCAGAAAGCAACGCAGTCTTGGCACTGCGTTTTTGAAGTTCCAGCCTTAACCCCCCTCCTCCTTAAAAAAAACAGATCTCACAGAATATCCCGGAAGGTGGAAAAAATAAAACGCGACGTGTACGGGAAGGAAAGAAAACTTAAGAGAGAAAACGATCCAAGATATTTATGTGTGTTGGGGGTTGTCGTCCATAACTGTGGGAAGCGAGCCAACTGCACATGCTTGCCTGCACACGCAACCAGAGAACAACCAGGGGAAAGACATTCCCCTCACCACGGCGGTGATTCCACCACGTGCTGGCCCCAAGCTGGTACGCCCCGTTACCCAATAAGAAACTAGGTGAAAACCTCTCAGTCATAAAATAAAATAACACCTACTTTACATTATATACAAAAAGGAGACGTAGCGGAAAAATTGTTTACCAAACTTGGTTTATGTGGAAAATTTCTAAATTTTTTTGTAATAATTTCACGCGCGGATGTTTCCAACGGTTAGAATTCATATAACTTAAGAAAAAAAGCATTTGAACTTAAAAAAAAATATACTCTACATAATAGCCTTTGGATTTTACACTGAACTACTCAACTGAATATACCCAATGGTGACACTGAGCTACAAGCAAGAGAGTATATTTTAGAAGCCAGTTCTAGTCGAGAATGAGGATTTCCTACTCTGTTTTCAAATATAATCAGTATGACTGGCATGAATCGACAAGACTGCAGTTTTCTGCAAGAATATACAACTGGTTTTCCTGAAGAACAGTTCAAATTTATTCTGTGTTCAGTTTGTAACACACACTGGGATGTTACAAACTAAGTTAACAAATCAAAACAATTTCACATTTCAGGAGGGCACTGAAATAACGTAAAAATAAATGCATATGGTGAAGCTATTATTAATAAATACTGCACCTTCTACTGTTCGACGCAATGGCTACAACATAATACTTTTTTGTTTTCAATTAGCTAATTAACATTCAGTAACCTTTATATCAGTATAATCAAGCAAAACATATTTTGTATTTACAGGAAAATAAAAACGTCAACATACAATCCCCCGTTCCCATAATTCAAATTAGGCATAATAAAGTTATATAGTTTTTATACAAGGCAAATATGAAACAGTTCTTCACGAAATATCCTGAACAATGTATGGAGTTCAGGCCGTGTTACAACTAGTAATGTGAAACTTACGTAAATTGAAATTTATTATGGATCAGTTTTGTACTTCTTTAGGTTAGTTACGTAATAAAAACTGAACACTTAGCTTCAGAATACGTAATAATATCACTGTATTGAATTAAGCCATGTAATTAATAAAATGTTATGATTGGAAGTAAAGTGGAGAAGTTTTGTTCAGCGTATAAGGGTGCTGCTGCCTAAGAGTCGTGAGCAAGGATAAAAATTTACTTGTTAAATTTTATTCGGTGGGGCTCAGTTATTTTTAATGATATAGGCTTCAGACAAAAAACTTGTTTATCGAGTATTTTTTGGCAATGAAAATAAAAATACTTACATGATCATAAATTTCAGATATAAAAAAACCGCTCTAAAAATTTTATAGCAATGTTGGTCGGTTTTGTCGAGATGAACATAAAAGTCAATGCTGGCATATGAAGGGTATGAGAAAAGAAAATGGTAACTCACAATTTTTAAACATTTTAGTTTTATGAAGAAACATAATGGTAATCTCATACTGTACTTGTATATAAGGAAGAGATTACGCAATAATACCACAAATGACAGCATAGTGAGTAATATTTCTATTGCAGACCACGCTTTCATAGCTTACTACAAAAATAAAAAAGTTTATAATTATTACTATTATAATAATAATAATTATGTAGTTGGTTATTTTTCATTGGTTGCATACTACAATAAATAAAACATAATTGATAAAAAATGATAATTTAAATTAAATTTATTTATCAATTTATACCTTATCTTTACATGTGCATAACTCAGTTGTGATACATAGTGGGTTACCATTGTTTCTTCCCATGTCCTTAATATAAATGCAAGTTCGACACCGAATATAATTTATACGTACAGTATATTCCTATTGACGATCACACCACGACTCCTAGGCAAGTACATCTCTTAACAGTGGGGATCTCAGCGTTGCTGAGGAGTGATATGAGATGAGAATGAAACAGTGCAGAATAAGAAGGAAAAAACCCGCCGATCAATGACACCGTCCGGCATGAATCCTACAAGCGAACGATGATTTGGATATGTGCTCCTCAGTTTTGTACAGAATGGCAATACCAGATCTTGATAGTTACAAATTAAAACATATATAAACAGGTGTTTTAAAATCGACATAGCAAAACAATTGCCGGCATTGCGGTTAGTCCTCTGGAATGTGATCCCAGATAAGTCTGTGTTCAAGCCCTGCGTGGGAAACAATTTGCGGCGTGTTCAGTGGTGCAGTACCAGCAGAGAGGGGAGGGTGGAGGGATACAGGGCCTGGCTCCGATACTGAGAGCACTTAGCAGCTCCCAACCCATTTTACCAGCCCGAGTCGCAGAAACAATTCACTCCGACTGGAAACAGCGGCAAGGAAACTTTTGCCACCTCCTTTAGCCTCCTCCCCTGGGCTGCCGCCTCTGTTTATCGGCGGGCGTGGCGGTAAGTCACGCCTGGCTGCGACACAGAGAGGTCTAGGAGAGGAAGTAGGATAGTGCGAGCGAGCCAGAGAGAACGAGACACAGAACACAGTGACTCCCGCAGTATCGCCTCTTGGCGCCGCTGATTGTACCCGCAAGGGACGAACCACGTCACTCGAGGTGGCTAGGTGTGTTCCTTTAGTGGTAATTTATGCAACCTATATATTGCACAACTCCCCCAGCCTGGGAGGAATACTAAGGAATAGCATCATCCAATGAAACAGCGAAACTCCTCGAGAAGCAAGTATAATATATGTAGTATTAAAATGACTTAAAATGTGTGTATACATGTTTGGCGCAGCAACACAGCGAGTTTTCTAACTTATACTGATATACCACTAACGGTATTTACGTATGGTTTCTTTTGTAGACGTACACCATTGTTCATGTTTTCCTGTCAAAATAACGCCTTGTGCTTGCCAACAAAGCTTAAGCAACGGCGTACTCCACAAACCCATTATTTCTCATAACGATCCATTACTGCATTGTTTCTAAAATATTCAACACTATTTTGTTTAGCTTTGTTAATAATTTCTACGGAAATGTTTTCTAATAATATGACTAATCACCTCGACTTTCAAAACCATGCATTCTTCTCGACGGGCGTTCAGGTTACGATTGCTATCACTGGAATGATTTACTTTGAGTTCAGTTTTGAAAACTGTAGCCAGAATTTGAGTCACAAACAACATCTTTCAACTTTTACCTTGTAGAATGTGTGCCAATTGCTTATCATTCTTGCGTTTGATTGTCTAATTTATATATTTCATAATGTGTGATTATATTTTACTTTAACGCTGATGAATAGATGTAGTGAAGTGAAACTATCTGGGTCGCGATGGTTAGGTATGGAGCATTTTGAAATGAATGGCGGAGGCAACGGGAATTCCCAGAGAAAAGCCGCCGAACAACGGCATTGACCGGCACGATTCCCACCTGCGATATCGACCCCGCCGGGAACCGACCCCGGATCGCCTTGGTGAGAGGCAAGTGCTGTAGCCACTGCGCAAACGCGACCCCGAATGGTTAGAGTTGCGGAACCAAAAGAGTCTGATTCACAAATAACAGTCGGCAGTCAGTAGTAATATTTTTGATCACTTCGTGCAGTTAGCTGCCAGACTTTTGGTTTGCAGATGAATTTTTTTTTTCTTAAAACGTATTTGTTAAAATTTGTATCATGTTTGGTTAAAATTTGGATTTATCCTGGGAAATTTGCACAAAATATTATTTTCTATGCAGAATATTATTTTATACTCATTTCTAGAAGAATTTCTAATGTTTTCGTCATATATTATTTTTGTATTTGTCGCCTCAGAGTTTACCAATACAATCAGAAAAGCAGTACGACAAGTGTGTTTAAAGTTGCAGTTTTTAAACAATGTCATCACCACTAGGGTTTACAAAATGTCATTTAGCCGTCTAAAGTAAAATTTCATTTTGAGTCGTTCGAAAAGTGGTCTGCTATTACAATTCAATTTATGTGTGCACACACACACACAAACTGAATTGTAATAGGTTTGCACTTCAAGGTGTGAGTATCGCCCATCTAATGAACAGGCTCTTGAATTAAATGAGACATGTCAACTGAGATGTAACATGCGGATATCAAGTAAAAATGAACGGCATTGATGAGGGTCACAGGAATGCAGTGAGAAAAGTACACTGGCTCTCGGTATTTTGTCATATCATTAAGTCGTACCCGAAGAAATTAACAACTCCGAAAATGTATGGCTGATATTTGAGAACAGTAAAATTATAATGGGTACTGAGTAACGTTAAAATCACGAAACAGGCTTTATATTCTTTCGTCTTTACAATGTGCTGTCTTCGACTGTGAAACACAAGGTCAGTTACTTGATGTGACGCTTCAAGTTCCCAGCGCAGAGCGGCTTGTAAGGGCGAGCGTGGTTTCGACGCGCCAGTGAAAGTCGACCATATGGCACATGCAACCCGAGGCGAGGTCGCTCAAGGACGTGTGGCGACTCCGGATGCCGGACGCCGCCATTCAAATGCACCCTCTCGGCGGTAGAGCAGGTCGCAATAGTGTCATGGGAGCAAAGGCGCGCGGCCGGGAGGGCGCGACCCGAGAATTCGGAAGCAGTGTCTTATCTCGCCGCAGCTGAGGGACTCGAGGCTTGGTCGCCGAGATGACGCCGCTGCCACCACGGCCAATAAGGGCTCCTGCAAGTTTCAACAGCCCCAACCCTTCCTCCCTTTTTCTTGCCATCGTCCTCCGGCGAGCACCACTCCTCTCCAAAGGGCTCCATTCAAGCCTTCATCTCGGGGTCTGGCCTTTCACGCGCTCGGCCTCAGGGGTCGGTTCTTTAACTTACGCCCTCATCCATAATGAACTAGCGTGTCGGGAGAGTCTAGAACGACTCTCTGCGGTTGTCGCCCGCACCCTGTGTGGCGAGGCTTCATCTCAGCAGCCCACGTCTTGGCGAAGCCGACTAGCAAGCATGTAGCAACGCCTGCCCACGAACTGAACCAGCAGGTCGTCAATACAAGGCCCTTCTTTCGGCTTGGGTGTCATGTTTCTCTGCTCCACTAAGCGGTACAGATTTTTCCGTATTGTCATAATACTCACATAAAAAAAAAAGTATTTCATCGCATTCGTGGAGTGAGTGAGATACTTTGGTCAGCGCTGGTGAGGGGTAACATGAGGTGAGTATGGAGCAGCGCCGGAATTAAATGGCGGAGGAAACGGGAGATCCCCGAGAAAACTCGCCGACCAACGGCATCGTCCGGCACTATTCCCACATACGAAAACCCGGGGACTGACTCCGCCGGGAATCGAACCCCGATCGCCTTGGTGGGAGGTGAATGGTCTGACCATTCGGCCACCGTGGCCACATCACCTCGGTGGAGACTGGAACTGTTTTTTACATCTTTGGGTATGTTTACTGACATCTAGGAACAGTCAAAGGAACTGTGTTCTTCATGTAATACAACCATTCAGCGTAAGTGTCCAACCGATCTTGGAACCGAGGTGATGCAATACTTTTTTTGATGTGTGTAAATATATAAATACTGGAGCCCAGTAGTGTAGTTAGTAATTTAGTCATTGATTGGTATTCTAGGATATAATAAAATTCTGAAAAATTGCTGCAATATTTCACGCCAACATAGATTCCAAATCACTTTGACGTACTGCGCTTCGTACAATTAAGCAACGATATTTGACGTTATGGAATACTTTCCAAATGAACACAAAAGTTTGTTTTAGCGTACTTATTATTACTTAATGAAATGTGGGCACAGAAATTACATTATAAAATACGACCGTCGGTAATCAACACACATTGCATCGTAACCTTGCTAACAACCAACTTTTGCCGTGATAAAACACTGTCCTTAAGTATGCTACAATTTGAACGTATTAGAGCATTCGTTCCGTTACCTACTCTATTATAAATTAAATGAAAAACACCACGTGTTCCCGCCTTCTGGCAGAGTCACAATGTGGGTGGGAGAATGCTGGGGTGGAGGATGGGCCGGCTGCTCGACAAGCGAGGAAGGCCTGTCGCCCTGCGACCCGAGGAATGGACAAGGTGACGTGAGCGTGGAGCAGTTACAGATTTCGAAAGCGTGGGAATCGGGACTTCCGGGCAATTAAAACGTCCGCCACGTTTCCTATTTGCCCAAACCCACAGGGGATAGTCTGAGTGGAAGACGAGAGGTCTAATATCTCAACCAACGCGGCCCCTATTATAAATTAAATACTAACCCATAAAATCCATTATTTCAGCATGTAGCTTATAACAAATTGTGCTACGCGATCATCATTCTGCCAAGTGGAAATGGCCGAAGTTATAGTTTCACTTCGCAGTAGTGTTAAGTTGGCAGGACCACCCAATTACACAAGGATTTGAATCAATTACTTACTACTGACTCTGTTCTCGCGCAAACTTAAACATTCTCAGAAGTTCGACGCACACAGTTACCGAGCCGACCTCCTCATTTCAGAAGCACGACGCCTTGCGTTTTTTACCACTAAAGACCCTCTTTGGCTGCAAAAATAAGTACGAAAAATGAGGGACACTCTGATGAAACAATAAACTTGACATTGAGTTCAAAACTTACAACGTGGCGAACAGAGCGGATTGTGTTTCGTGGCTAGGTACTCATGGTACAAGTTTACTCGAGTGAAATGAATTGACGGGCAAGTTAGCAATGGCAATGACCTGCAAATAATTCAGTAAAAACATTTATATACTATGTTATTAAATCGAGTTTATATAATGTTTGTACGTATTCTATGAGTTTCTCTACCATTCATAATATTGCGATCCAGAAGATTTAATAGACATTGTGCTGCATGCCGAAACAGCTGGTTATATATAATATACATATCTCGGACAGGGTCACCGTAGACGAGAGACGGTCGCGGTGAACATCACTACCCGAGGCACAAGCCCGTCGCCCAGCTGCCCCGAAAGATGAATTAGATGCGATGAGATGTGAGTGGAGCAACGATGAAATACAGAGGCGATGAGAACAGGGAGTTCCCCGGGAAGATCTGCGAGTCAACGACAATGTCTACATCGTTCCTCGCTTTCGACTACCTGGCTGGAAATATAATCAGAGACACCTGTGAAATGACTATTGCATTACCGTGGCCCATAAACAGGGCCAGGTAGTTTTCGCGAATAGATTTTTGCCCCACTTTGTTTCAGTGTCTTACGTGTACACCTGCACCTAAACTTCATGATTATTTGCAGAGTGTGTTTGTGCGGAGTCATTATTTATTTGACTGTGCCAATTAGTACATGGTTAACTGTGACACATCACGTCTGTAATTTGCGGGTTTAACCTCCACACGCTGCGTGTTACGGCATCCAATCACTGACCACATAGCAGAAAGTACATTATTCTTGGCATCAAATTCATTTTGAACTGTATTATCAGCTTTATTATATTAATTGCAATGGAAAAAATTCAACCAATAATTTGATTTCCACCAAAACTAGAGGGCTAGTCCATTACCTTTACATTACTCAGAACTGTACAGATGAAGTTATCAGCTATTTACTGCTAAATACAGATGAAGTAGCACTTCACTCGATAGCTAAAAAAATTTCGTAATTTTACATCACATATTTACGAGCTAGGAATGTTTTTAAATTTTTACCATCAATCTTCCATTTGTGACTATGTCCTGTTTTTGCCAGAAGCCCCTCAATTATGGGCTCAGTTATCAACTTTCGAGTTATAACTGAGCGTATTAGTCAAATGGCAATATTCGTACTAGCAACGATCGTATCAAGTACGTAGGTATACAAGTAGGCTCTTAAGGACGGAACTAAGATGAGCTTTAAAAATATGCTCACATTAATGTGAAAAGCACGTAAAAAGTACAGCGCTTGTAAGTTAATAATAAATAACTGTTTTGTTGGAAACCCATTTAATTGTTTGCGACACACATTCAGTAAAAAGCAAAAAAAAAAAAAATATATCTGGTTCTATTAAGGTAGGCCTATGGCCCAAGTTGAATCATCCACAATATTGAACAAAGGGTTTTTCTGCACTCTAAATTCGAGCAGGTGGAAACATTCTCTGAACAATATAAATCACACCAGATGAACCTATAAAACCTTCTCAGGCGCATGGCCGCGTCGTTGCAAGTAGATCAATTGCAGTCACCTTGGTTCCGGGATTGGTAATGAGGACGGTGATAAACTCTGAACACAAACTGGGTCGCAGTTGTTGATACATTACTTCTCGTCAGGTTCAGACACAGCTGCCGCTAGGAAGCCAACGAGCAGAGACTCTATTCTGCATCATCGTTATCGAGGGTGATAATATTCTACCGAGAGAGGTGCCACAGTCGTATTACACGGGACTCACATTCTGAAGGGTCCAGTTTTTTTTTCCTGGTCTGGTCATCCTGATTTCGGTTTTCTAGTTTACAGAAATCATTCCAGGAGAATGATGCGATGGTTCCTTAATGCGAGTCATGGTTGATTCCTTACCCGTCGTCTGTCCATCCGTATGACGGCAAACTTGTCTCTAATAACTTCGCTGTCGGCGAGATTTTAGACCTTGTGTATCGAACTTCCACCAACTCGCAGGCAGCCGAATCCGAACTACACTCTAAAGCCGAATGAATGAATATTTGTTAATATTCCCGTGGTTTTCATAGATTCTGTATGGAGCAGTTAAACTAATTGAATAAGTGATAACCGAGTTAGTGAAAATTCACTAATTTGTCAGCAGGTTTTCCACCGATTCAATTAGTTTAGTATTCCATCCTGAATATGTGAAAACACTGTAATGTTAGTGAATATTCACTAATTATGATTTATAGTGTATTGTTAGCAGCTGCCTTTCGAAAATATTTAAAAATGCACTACTTAAAATGCACGAAATTGCCCCTAACTCACGAAGACTTGGTCTTATTGCAGTACGGTTGTATCCACACCAAGGACCGACTTCTTTGGCTGGCAGTTTATTTATTCGGTAAACATGTAGCTCAACCCGGAAATAAATAAGCTAGACGACGCTGACAAACACCTTTTCAGCAAAAATAACGCGCCCATCATTCTTTTTGGTTACTCGACAATTTTCTTGCGGTATTTGTATTAATTATTGAAGTGGACTTTGCCCGCAATTTACGACTTCGATTGTAATATTGTAACATTTTGCATTTGTTTCATACGACTTTCAAAGTGAATTGAATAAAATCAAATGTAATGCTGGTATAAATACCAAATAATTTAGGTTAACAGCCTCAACAGTCTCCTATTGATAATGTTTCTCTTAGTTTTGACATCAAATAACGTTATTGTGATATTACAATTATCCAAATTATCTAAAGGTGGTTGGAAGTATTTACAACTGCTATATTTCCGTTCATCTTCACAGTATTTGTAAAACTTTATAAAAGGGAAGGAATAATCTGATCAGAGCCATTCATTTCTTTGTCACTGCGAAATATGAAATATTGTTTCCGTTCAACGCATCCTCCTCTTAGCATATGTACTATGGATCATTAAATTCATTTTTTCTCAGACAGCATGCGCCTCAAGACTTGAGATTAAATCACTTCCCATTTTACGACAAGTCTACAAATATTTTGTATTCCTAGAAGTTGGATGTAATCGTTTCTTCTCTTTCTGTTTTCTCCGTGGCCAGTAGCCTACATGAAAAGGAGCGGAACAAAAAAAGTCAAAGTCTTGGTTTTGAATCGTACTGTAACGTTCTTAGAGCACTCTAAACAGGCTTCAATCGGCGGAACCAGGGACAAACACTATTTGAAATTCAGAGACAACTAATTTCAAAGCTTGAATTTAATTGATCTGGCAGCGATTGCCGCTGAATTCAAGCGAATCGTTCTATCCCAAGATGTTGTTTTCCATCTTGTTGTTAGAATCGATTGACAAGTCGGTAGCAACGTCTTTACTCATGTTCAGCTATTGTATTTTACAGACATGGCGTTGATTCATACTTACAGCGTTAAGACCGACTCAAGTTGACGGTGCATTCAAACTATGTAATTGTTGACTCGGCAATGAAAATGTTGTGAGTCTAGCAATGAGTTAGACTTAAATGTCGCGTCTTCGACTTCCCCACTACTTGGACGTGTGTATAGAGCAACACGGGTGTCTGCGGGGTGCTTCTGTGGCAACACGAGCTAGATCAAGGACAAGATAACCACATGCTGCAGTGACAAGTGCATCAGCTTGAGAACACTCGTTTTTACATCACGTGGTTACAAAAATATGCGTTATTTTTTCATCAGAAGCTGCGGTTGGCACCTCGCACCAAGACGATTCGGTCTACCTGGATTTTCCCATGTGGGAATCGTGCCGGACGATACCGATGGTCGGCGGGGTTTCTCGTGGATCTTCAGTTTCCGCGCCCCTTCCTTCTGGTGCCGCTCCATACTCATATCATGTCGCTCCTCACCAGCGCTTGAGAGGGCGTGGTACATAATTCAACGCTAAAAGCGTCAATCTATAACTGTAGGTTTCTTGAAGCCAGTTTGCGAAAATTAAACAATAGCAATCCTAGGCAATAGTTTCAGCCAACGTTTTCAACAAAATTGTTTCCAGTGTTACGAAGTTCTGAGGCACAATCTCTGACGCCGGAACCCCGTGCATTTAACTGTGGTGCAAGAGATCACGCGTAACGAATTAGTAATTCTGGATAAATATTTACTCATAAAGTTGGCAAATACCATTATCTAGGATTGTCTTTGAGTACTTTGTCCTTATAGGCTTCGAAAAAAAGCGTAAAAATCGATTGATGTTTTCAGCGTTTATTTGTCTACTACGCACTCTTAAGATCTCGATGTTAAGCGCTAACCAAAATCTCTTTCTCTCGCTCACATCGAGAAATCGCCTGGAAATTATAGGAACAAAAATTTGTGGGGGGGGGGGGGGGAATTGGACAGGTGTTTTTTTTTTTGGATTTTTTGAGAGGGAAAATACACATTTGTGCATAGTTTTTAGGGTAGGCCTATAAAAAAACAGCCCCAAAACTAGTATGCAATGTGGGCAGCACCGAGACGAACAAAAAGTAGGGCGGTTGAACAGGTGACTAGCTACATCTAATTTAATATTATATCTGTAATAAATCCTATTATTGTTCTCGTCTTGATCCTGGTGTTGGCAGCGATCTTAACAAGCACTGACCAAAAACACTTCACTTTCTTCACTGGCCAGTCACTTACCTAGAGTTAGTACATCATCATTAAAACTTTCCGATATTTCATCGTCTGCTGCCAGAGGCCATTACAATTCAGTGTACGAATAAAAAACAAAAACTCTTTGTTTTTAACAGTTGAGCGCCCAGTAAAATTGGCACGTGAGCGTTTTCCTCTCCGAATTTTACACATCGTTTAACAGAAATTTTTTTTAGAAACTCTGCTAGTGACAGTGTAAGACTGGACAAAAAAAAAAGAAAGAATTAATGGGAGTTTTTCCGTGAATTTCACTCGCACACATGCAAGTAGGATCAATCATTTCCTCGTGCTGGATGGAAATTAATGAGTGCAGCCGGGGGGTTGTAAGTTTCTGAAACAAGCTCGTTACTAATGATTGTTTTTCTCTAATAGCATTCGGTGATGTACTGCGGGACTCTGACTGGCTGTCCGGGACGCCAAGTGTGACGTCTGTCTGGTCGATGGATATTTTTGTCGTGGGAATGGAGGCGAGAAGGTTGGTCACAGAGGGGCGAGAGAGGGGTAGAACGTGTAACATTACGAGCGGACTGTTATGCGGCCAACACGAATGACAGCAACCCCTTCATTTATCCCCTCTACCCCCTCTGCCCAGGCGGCTAACAACAGTAGGAACTTGTACTCGGTCGAGCGTGTTTGAGCGAGAGCGACGCGGCGGATCATGTTCAACTGCACACGTGCGCCAACAACAGACGAGTTCACGTCGTAGCGAACCACCACGCTACATGTCTCGTGTATCCGCAAAGGAAAACACATCCACATAAAGGCATGTCATAGAACAACTCTTCCGAGAGGTGGTGGGTTCACTTCTCGCTGCTTTTGCAGAAGAAACTTTTCGCGTTTAATGTGTGTTGTTCTACATTCAAGTTTTGTGGCCCCTTAAATATGAATTTGAATAATCTAAATTAAAAAATACTGCATTAATACATATCCTGCCCGTGTGTTTCACCACTAAAATTTTGAAACGTATATTTTCAGTGTTTAATTTTTCCTTTGCTCTATTTATAACACCTCTTACAGCTAGTTATGATCAAAAAGATTACCAGCATTGTTTTGCAACAAAAGTGTGTCTAGTGGATGCTGCAAACTGTCGCGGCTTTACGAGACATGCGCGTTGCAGTCATGGTAACAAACTTCTTGCATGCTCTTACGAAAGCCAAACGTTTTTCCACATTATCCACATACTAACATATCCTGGACGAAGGTGCCGCTTGCAGCAACTAAAAAGTGCAATCGTTACATGTGTGGAATAGATTCAGAAGATATATTAAACACTCCATCAGACTTCCCTTGTCTTTCCCGTACAAACTTCATTGGCTGTGGATCCTCCTTGGTCATACTCGATAACGCAACACGCTCTTAGGAATGGCAGAACTCGCGGAGGTTTACATTGGGGACTACCGTTACAGAAACTGTCTAGTAGTTTTTATGCTTTGTATATACAGTGATCCCACGTTAAACTCTCAGATAACTTTTACGGATGATCTCCGAATCCAACGATGAGATTCCGGGGTTGTATCCTTGATTAGCCGTTATTGTGAGTAAGTTTACTAAAAAAATGTACGTCTACCTGGTTTAAATAATTAAAAAATAACATTTAAAGACACTTCCTTGGAAAAATTCCTGTATTTGACTACTTTACAAAAATTCAGAAATATCATGGCTGTGACGAGGAAATAGAGATGTACAACTTTTATCGTCTACCAACACAAAATAATCATACTGTTTGAGAAATGTTTGGACAAAAAATCTGAAAGCCTCATTCAATGCTACATGGCAGTTGAACTTCCCCGTACATGTCGGCGGAGTCCACATACGGTACTAGCGCAAAACATGACTCCACTACCACCAAATGTACGGCATCCGTTCACATGCTGTAGCTTCTTGTCACGTCATTTCGTTGCCAGACCAGTTTCTGTCATGTATTGGATGCAATGATATCAGTAGTTCATGAAAACACACCTTGTCTTATTTAACGACGTTATAAATTTACCTTATGGATTATTCACTAGTTTAAGGATATGTTGAAACGTTAGAGCTTATCGAATCGTTGGCAGCGAAGCTATCAGAGATGGAACAATAGTTCGGTTAATTAGGAAGGTGGAGGGAATCGACAGTGGCTAATAGCAATCATCCCAGCCGTGGAGTGATCTCAGAAAACAATGGAAAACAGAAATCGGAATGGGCGGACCGGAAATCAAAGATGGGTGCTTCCGAACATGAGTCCAGTCCAGACCGCTGAACGGCGTGCGAGATGGCATACACCATTTTATCGTAAATTAACTGTCCCGGTGTGCGTTGCAATGTCCAACAAATTTTTTGGGTACTCCGTTCTGCCCCTTCATCCCGTTTGCACCTTCTCCCCGCAATTATTTTTGGCAGAAACCTTCCTAGGCGCAATTAAAATTCCTCGCCAAAGTTTTTATCACTGAATTTTTGAGTGCCTCGTTCTGCCCCTCGTCCTCATTTACTCCTCGCCTTCACCAAAAGCATAATACTTTTGTAGAAACCTTGGCAAACGCAAACAAAACAACTCACCAAGTTTTTTTTTACCGCTAAATTATTTTGGTTAGGTACCCCGTTCTGCCCCTCTACACCATTTTGCCCCCACAGAATTTGTTTTTGTAGACATTGTCGCGGGGGGGGGGGCACGCACAACTATCCAAAGTTTCAACGTAATCGAATGAGCAGTATGGAAACGCACAGAAGACGAACGAGCGTTCAAACAGAAAACTTACATTAATCGGCTTCATTAACAGAATTTTAAAGAGGAAAGGTTCTGTTTTTTCCTGGTATGTTTGTATGTTCACAATTTTTTGATAAACTACATGACCGATTTTATAATTATTTTAATTATAGAGATCTACTTACGGTAATGTTTCGGTATTAAATAAGGTACCATACTTATCATAACACAGTAAGACGGCCAATAATTTGTGGGACCGATGAAACTTCCATATTGTTGCAGTAAAATTGTGGAGGCCTCTTACCACGTTGAGAAAAAAAACGATGCTAAAAATGTCTTTCGTTTTCAGTGCTACGAATTCAACGCACACGTTTGTTCATAGTATCGAGGCGTTATCTGTTTTGATCAACAGACTCATCTCTGATTTTCCATGGGTTCGGGATCAGTTGTTTTACACCTTAATACCAAATACTCAAACGCTCGTTGTGAATGTTGAAGACACCCCGCTTTGTATATATGCTTCATCAGTGAGTAGGACTTATTGTTACGATATCTGGTACTTGCCTAATCTGGTTTTGGTACCATTCACAAATCTTCAAACGAGTATGCCGATCAGAAGGAAGTACCTGCAATGGTTGGTAGTGAAATACGTGCAGTCTGTCTTTCTGTAAAATGTTACTTACTTTAGATTCCGTTTCGTTGAGCACATTATGAATTCCTCTGGTGCTGGTATACGGATTTGCATCAACATAGTCCAATACATCGTGCTCGATGTTCAATTGAGGTCGGCCAACAATGCAGTAACTTACGTGTACAGTTCCTGTTTTACGCAAACGCTGATGCACTGACGTGAATGAACGTATGTACGTCGGCAGGAAACTTTTCAACATATAGAAGACGCGCTGCGGATGCATTACACAACATTTCATAGTATGCGAGATGCACATCAGCTACTCCACTCGATCATACACACTGTGACTAGTTGCCTGTAGTGTAAACCACAAACGCATAGTACACGACCGATACGAGTCATCTCAGGAGGGAAGCGCCTGGCCCTGATTAGATGACAGCTCACCATTGAGGGGAAATTCACAGAGTACAGTATAGCGTGTGTTGATGCGACACTACTGTGCTTCAAGCAGAAGTAATAAGCTTTCCTACACCGCCATAAGTAATCCACATACATTTATACTTCCAGTTCAGGTTTAATGAGAATGTTCAATTATTTCAAGATTCTAAGTGGGCCATAACGTCATTGTCAACAGTCAATGTCATTACAGATAAACACACAACTGGACTCTTTAGGGTAAAGGGGATAGAAATTGACCGTGGCCTTTGTTGAGGAATCCATTCCAGCATTCACCTGGAGAGATTTTGGGAAGCCGTGGAAAATCAAAATAAAAAATGCTGGAGCCGGGTATTATTTTTCATGTTTCTTATTACGACTTATCGTTTAAAATGTATGTAAATTCCTTCATTACACAAAGTACTAAAGAAACACACACCATTTTTACAGACATTTTTAAGTGATAAAGTAATTAATTTTCATCTGTACGAAATTGTCATTGATTTTGCATTGCTTGAACGAAACCAATTTAATTGAGTAATAGTTATACAGATTATTTGTCCCATGAAAAGTCATACGGGTTTGCATTACCTGCAGACATGTTTCAAGAGTAGGGACATAATTTTTAACCATGTACAACATTTCTACACTCCTCCGAATCTCACCGCAATAGAAGCCATCAGTACATTGTGTTTTCATTGTATTTGGTTTCCATTTGTTGGCAGGTCTCCGTAGTTTTTCACCACGCAATTAGCTAATTGCGATTGTTTTAAAATTCTGGAAACTTTTTTTCTGAATTCCCTACAGCAACTGCTGCGCGTTTATTGGCACACAAATGTTGGGGGAAAAACAAGGTTCCAACATTTTTTTTTTTTACTAAACACGAGTGCATTTCTGTTAACTTGACAACACAGTCATATTATTCTTAGTTTCTCGGTTAATTTAATAAAAAAATACGATAGTAAGCTTATCATCATGTAATACTGCGATGTCCAGAAACTAAATAACTATGCACTGTTTTGCAACGCACCACGCTGTTATGCGGCACATTACATGCTTGTAACTCTGGCTACACATAGGCTAACTGTGCGACTGAAATTTGACCAGGTATGTGGTGCATCATTAAGCATACAGCTACGCAAGGTGATTAATGATTTGCCAACTAGTTCACATATTTTCGGCATGACTAGTTGTCTTGGTCGAGTAGTAGGCATTAGCTTTTGATACAACTGTAACCAAAGCAATGTTGGCATTTGGCTGCAGTAACTTCTCAACCGTTTACTTACTACATATACCTAGGTTAATACCCGCAATTGTTACAGGCTGCCTACCTCCTAGGCCACCATTGTGCCACTTCCCAACTCAAAATTTGATTTCTGAGGAAACGGTTCACATTAGCAGTTTTTCTCAAGGGTACCTTTATTACTAATGTTTACATGCTGATCACCTACATATCGTGTCCAGTCACTTCAAGTCAAGGGTTACAAAGTTCTAAACATAAAGGAGTGGTCAACCCCCAGTTTAAGTATGAAGGGATGTCCTTTTTGCAACATAACTTTTGCTGTTGTCTATCTCTACACCAATAGCCTGTATACAAAATGTTGTTGTTTAATAACTCATCCTGTATATATATTATATATTATATATTATATATTATATATTATATATATTATATATTATATATATTATATATTATATGTGTGTGTGTGAGCGCGTGTTTTATATTTCAAAATATATATTTCAGTTGATAATTTCTTGGCATAATATAATGAATAGTTACAAAGTTAAGTTTTGTACACAATAAGCATATGTTATTATTTTTTTACTAAGTAATTACCCACCTACCTAAGCAGTTATTATGTTGATATACCTCTATTTCCAACCTTTTAGTACTATTTCAAAGTCAGGTGACAAAATTATTTTTATTTATGTTTAGTAGATGTAATATCTGCTTACTAATAGCATTTAAAGAACAAAGAACATGTATACAGGCTGTTTGAAAACCCACTCGGAATAATTTTGGAGGTGAATCCTCGTGTAAAATGGTGACAATTATGTTGTACGACTTATATCCTAGCTCAATTCGTAAGGATATCCGCCTTTAAAAATTCAATTTTTAAATTAGTTTTTCTTTTCAAAATATCGAACTGCTTTGAATGAAACTACCATGTTTTAAACGTTGTTCGGTGTTGAGATATAAGACATACAAAAGAAGTTAAAATTGCCTGCCAACATACAAAACATAAGCATTACAACTCCCTCTAATTGCATAAAACTTTTTCGCCGTCATGATATATGACCTTGAGGTGTAGTCGTCGTATCCAGTACGTCTAGCTGAACTCTTGGCGGAAGTGTCCAGAACAACCCACCGTTTCCAACAAAAATCCACGCAGATAATGTTAGTGGCGACGTAAAAATGCCGCCTGGTGTGTCGGCAATACACCAGTCACACTGTCTCGTTGCATTAGTAATCTAGTCAGCATTTTTATCTACACCGTGTGAAATATTCTCTGGTACCAGGCATTTTCACGTCGCCACTAACATCTCTGCCTGCATTTTCTAAGAAAATGGTAGGTTTTCAGATACTTGCTCCAAGATCATCCCTTTTGATAAATTGGACATATTGGATAGGTTGACCATACCAGAAGACCGTATCTCATGACGGCAAAAATGTTGTATGGAGCTAGATGGAGGCCACTCCTATGTTTTGTATGGTGGCGGACAATTTTAACGGATTACACTAAACAATGTTCAAAACATCGTGGTTTCATTCAAAGTAGCTTCCGATATTTTGTAAAAGTACTAATTTAAAACTCGAATTCCGTGCGCCGATCTTCTCCCATACAATCAGAACTAGGCCACTTATTGCTATTTTCCTCATAATCTCTATCTGTAACGGATTTGAAGCAACCCGCAAATAGAACTCGTCTACAATTTTCTTAGCATAATTTTTTTCTTGAGTAATGTATTTCTGAAGAAAAATCGCTGGTGCCGAAATTACGTATATTTAATTGCGGCGCAACAAATCACGCTTAAAAATGCATCATTTTAGGTAAATGTTTGCTGACAGGTTAATATAAATATCTACGACTGTCATTTTGTAGCTTTACCACACTGACTTTTAAAATCGTGTATAATATTAGAAATAGTGTTTTCAGCGTTTATTTATCTACAACTCACTTTAAACTCCCTGGGTACTATCCTTGTTTGTAGAGCACTTGACAGTTGTCCGTGTAGTTGTACGTGACGAGTTGTTACGTCTGACCCCTGCGTGTTATGTGACCGTCATGGGCGTCGTCGAGAAAGGGATCTGGGCAGTGTTCTGGTAGGTGGTAGGGGGAACGCTGCTAATTCCTCGGCGCGATGTTTACTGCCCCTCGGAGACGGGCGACCCGCACAGCGCGGCCTGATTTCCCTCAGGAGTCCAGGTAGGGGGCAGGAGCGCGAGGGAGGGGGGAGTGGCCGGCGGGGTGTGCTCGGAGTGCTGCTCGCCGCGGCGACGCTGCCAATTAGCACCGGCGGTGTTGTGGTCGCGCGCCCTTCCACAGCGCACCTGCTCTACGCTCGGCGAGTTCGCAGGGAGAGACCCCGGCATGTGGTTGACTCACTGGTCAGTTTGAGTTCTCCTTCTGCCCTACACCTCGTATCCTTCCGCCGTACTGCATCTGACGCGCGGTTAACCGACCACTGTTGGTAGCACTGCATGATCTACATTTCTGCCCTCTGTTTACCGCCCGTAAAACTGCACTTCTTCAAGTCCCGCTGAATAACACGTGCCCATTTTTTTAAGCAGTGCCGTGAAACGATAACATAATCTAAGACGTTATTGTTAACCCATTAGTACCCAAGTATGTATTTTTTTTTTTTAAAAAGGTCTTCAACGTAGTCCGTTTTAAAAATCTAAGTCTTAATTATCACGTTACAAATCTTTCTACCTTTTTCATAAGTCACCTACTGCATTATTACATGTATTCTATGCAATGAAGAAACTTACTGCAAATGACATGTTACAACCAGGATATTTTGGCAGTTACTGCCTACGAATGGATCCTCTTCGTTCACAGAACTGTTCCACTATGTTGGATTTAGTATAGTCACTTCGGTCAGAATTTCTGTATTTTGCGAAGTCCACGCTAACGATAGGAGCCTATCAGCAGCATGCAGTCACAATCCAGTTAATTAACTTGAACAAAAACAATCACTCAGTAGTGAATTTGTAATTATTAACGTGATAAGTTAAACGTTCAGCGAAATTTTATCACCAGCGTTGCATTCACCATTTGGTGATATAATGCTGATATTAATCTGCATTTCAGTTTAACTGACGTGGGATTACGTTTTTTCGTCTGTTATTTGTGACGAACAAGGCCAGGGCTATACCAAGGAAATGTACAAACGTTTACTTAATATAATAAACACAGTCCGAAGAAAACAATCCCACCCCCCTCATAGTTCGGAATCGAGCTCACGACTTGCCGAATGCGAGCTGCAAGCAAACGCGGTTGGTCGATACTAGGTAATCTCCGTGATCGAGTTTCCTCTGAATCAAAACATCCCGAGCAAACGCTCTACGCACTGTCTAATTTAGAGGCACGTTTAGGTTGGATCAGTTTGTCGACAGACCCTTAATTGAATGGCGTTATACAGAAGGGAACCAATCCACAACTTACTGAAGCTGAGATATTCACGATCGAAGTCTACTGCGTCTACATAAACCTTGTAGAAAACACTTTTTCTGGCCTATATTTTTTATTCGAATATTACTATTTAATACTTGTACTTTTACAAAGATATACTTCTTACCTTATTCTACTAGGAATGATTATCTCTAAATAAATAACTTCCTGGCTTGGTTCCATTCTGCATAACTCCATCCAATTATCCTTTCTGCACAAACTTGAGCCGTTAAAACGCAATAATTACTACAAAATATATATAAAATCAGTGATTTTGAGTTCTAGTACAAATACGTACTCGTTAATTCAAAAAGCCAATTTGGTTGTAATTTTGCGACCGTATGTGTTATTACTGTTTAACTGCAAGGTAGTCCGCTTTGAAGTTACTTTCTTGTCGACGATGTTTGTATGTTGATAACTGTCTCAACACTTGGCTGGGCAGGTTTTTCCGTTCGCACATTTAGCAGTCTTCTTAAAATTAAAAACAAATAATCAAAAAAGAAATTATTCCAATATATTATTAACTTTTTTGAAATAATATTTTACGATACGTCTAAACCTCCTTTTGTCTGAAAGATTATCTGCCTAATTGCGTACATGGACGGCAGTTACTTGATGAAAAATCCCGGTTAGTTTATTTCGCTAAACGCCCCCTAATGCATTCATAAAATTTTGTAAAAATTCGTAATTTAGTGATATTTGTCACGGATGTACTTGCGTGTCCATAAAACATGCATGTAATAATAGATACAGGTACTGTACCACCATATCGGGAGTGTCATCAAATAACAGTAGAGTAAGTAGGGCCTACTACAGTTACTTATAAATTACGGAAGAAATTCAACAACACATATATTAGAAGTATGGTATGTGTTTTTGAAGTAGCGTCCAACTGATTGTCAAGCTTAGGACGTTCCTCAGCCAGGACGTCTTGTGAAATGATTTGCGACCAATATAGCAACGCCAATTCTCAATGTATTCATAATTAATATATAACTGTGTGGGAACATGCATCAGTCTAAATGCAAGTAGTCTAGGAAATAGTACGTCCTTTTTGTTGAAACCATACCTTGTTTGGTAACAGTTTACATGCCAACACTCATATACATGACAGTTGTCGAGTCCATTAGTTTTTTTACGTGAATTTCGAAAATTGTACAACGATAATACAGCGAAAGCATACAGCTATATTTCTTTTAAAGTTTGGTTTTGTGATTCGGTGACACAGAACTCTGTGTTTTATTTTTTCTACACAGTTTCTTCTTGAAGTTTTGGACTTCATTATTGCAAGTCCAATAACGCGTCTACGATTAACCTCGTTTTTGACGTATACAGGTTGGAGGATATTTACAGTTGTGCCAGACTACTAAACTGCACTGAAAATATTTATCGCCATTTATTTACACTTGTAACTTTCAATTGAGTACGAATCACGAACCAAACAGCAGCGTCTCCTAACTGCCCTTTCAAAATTTTGCTACTTAAATACCAACCTTCACCGGCGTAAAAAATGTCACTGCGAAATGTTTGTTAGCCTGAATGTCAGTGGCAGAAAGCGAGTGGATCACTCGGTATAAACATTTATACTTGGAAATCAGCCAAATAACCAACACCCTCTTACAAGTTTCACACTTTCCGTGGGGAGTAGAGGAAAACAGCGAATTGCAATAACGTCTACAGAGTGGAATTCCCTTGTGCTGCAGATAACATTTCATTAGAGCTTGCCGTGCGAAGGCCAGTTCCACACGTGAAAGAAGTGAGAGAGTGGGTGGCAGTATGTGATGGGGGAGGGGCGGATATGTGCGATATGTACGTCAGCGCACGTTCGCGAGGGCGGCGTCTTCTTTCGTGAAGGTCCGCAGAAACACTTCAAGTCTTCTCGCAGACACGGCGCTCGTGAGAGGAAAGCCGGAGAGGCTCTGACGTCAGCAAGATACGTCTCCTGGGTCGAGTATTTCTGCTCATGTGAGTGCTGAGTTGACATCGCGTGATGTCGATCTTTACACGTGTTATTTGCACCACAGTTTCCTACGTCGCTAGCCGCACACCGCTCTTACTTAAGAGGTTGCGTCACCTCTTCTCTTAATAACATTCGTTTTTGTTTAATAAATGAAGACTATGACGAATAGCTGGCAATGTTTCTTTATAGACTCATTACGTTTTACTATTAGGTGCGTATTATTGGAAGTAATCGGTCCTGGAAGTTATTTATTATTTGGCGAGAGAGCATATTTACAATAAAATTTAAATTATCTTAGTAATTTCATAGTTACGCTTTAATTTTTCGAACACAATGTAAGCAATGAAAGTTAAAGTAATTAGCTACGTCCCTGATGAAAAATTTTCTGTTAAATTTGACCAATTTTGTAATTAGGAAGGAATTTAAAAAAATCACCATAATAAGTAACACGGGCTCTTAAGACCATATGTTGAATCTTGACTTTTCATATTTATGCCACTTGTTAACGTAAACATTGTTATGTAACTAATAATCTGAGTTAATATATGCCATTGTTTTCAGAGGGTCCATGACGGTGTAGTGGTCAGACCTGCCGGGGTTGGACCAAGATTTTTCACATATGAGAAATGTGGCGGACACTAGCGTTGGCTGGCTGATTTTCTCGGGGTACTCTCAGCCAGTCTGCTGGTGTTCCTCTGATTGTTCTTGCGCCTGACGACGAGAACACATACCAGTTCCCGAAACGCCATCTCTGTTGTCGCCGAAGGGAGCCTACTATTGTCGTCCGTGTTATTTTGTATTGTTTTTTTGTCTCTATTGCAGTGTTAATTTATGTTGTCCTCGTTATCTTTCGTCCACCACTGTCGCCATTGTCATACATCTTGTTTGGTCTTTGTCTGTTTGATCTGTTCGTTTTTCTAATTTTTTCTTTCATCGTTATACGAGTTGTCCAGAATCAAACTCATGCTAAGCTCACCACGCGAGTCCTGGATTAAATTGGAGACGAAAATGCAAAATGTTGTACCATGACATTTTACGTGCATAATGTTACAACACCGCACGGAGATAGTTACCTCTTGCGATCCACGTGTAGGTTTTATTTGATGAATGTTACGTCACGTAAACGTATAATTATGTTTTAGGCTTTTCGGGATTTGAACCTGCACGCCAGTGGTCGATCCAGCATTGCGTGAAGGAGGGGGGGGGGGCTAGGCCTTAAAAAGTGTGTATACATACACCGAAGCCAAAAGCTGGGACTTCGGGTATCCTCCCCCGGGGAAATGTTGATTTTAGAGATGCAAAACGGTGTTTTTTTAAGGAGTTTACACACAAAAAATTTAATTACGTAAGTATGAAATTTTTAAAATAAATTATGTCTTAAAAGTATATAGTGCTAAAAAAATTTAATTAGAAAAAATGAAAAAAGAAAATAAATCTGACCTTAAAGGATAAAGGGGCGGGAGGGTTGCCATGCCCTCCCCTAAAGCCGCTCCTGCCTTCACCCATAATACGCAGGTCAGAACCACCGTCTTAGAATTACAGGTCTGGACACTAGCATATATACCAATGCCTTGGAGTTGACCCCTCTATGACTGAAAGCGCCACTAGCAATGGAGTGTTGTTTTAACATTGCAGTATAGCGTCGTGCTAGCAGTTCACCTAGCAGCTCTAACACGAGTTTGCTCCTTGTAGTCCCATTTACGCAATGTTAAAACAACCCCGGGGTGCCAGTGGCGCCAATCAGTCATAACGGGTTCAATTTTCAACTCCAATGTCCAGACCTGTTCCTCTATGGCCGTGGTCAGAACAGTAGTAGTAATATAAGTAAGATACATGTGGAGCGCAAGAGTCAACTAACTACAGTGCCTACAGTTCTGTGCTGCCACATCGTGCATGGAAGATATCTCCATACAATATTTTGCCACTAACATTCTCTACTACAATTTTGCACAGGATTCGCAAGGTGGGCTTTTTTGTGACTTGTTTCTGGACATGCTGCGTACAAAGTACATTCCTATTTTCGGAATTATTTGTGTTTTTTGACTGCGGCCATTGTTTGTTTCCTTGATTTATTTCTATAGGTGGGTCGGGATAAAGAGAGCATTCGTAAAAACCCTGCTAAAGTTCTATTTTCGACGAATCCGTATCTTTCCGCGCGTAACGACTAACTACGGGACATGTCTAACCTCTCTGGGCACGTCACTTAATGTTTGCGCGTGTTAGATAAATTCTGTAGTCAGTATGAATTGATACAGTTTAATAAACAAAAAGTTTATTAATTATATAAAATAAAGTGTTGTCGATTTCGGTTGATTTTGTTTAGGTATTGCTGTATTTAAATAGGAAATCACACGGAACTATATTGCGTAATTGTTCTGCCAACCATGCAAGCAGTAAGGCAACTATAGTAAAAGTTGAATTATATGCAGTTACTGCTGGTGATATTTTTCAAAAGTTAAATTTTTAGTGTTCAGATTATACCGAATGACCTACACTGTATTTTTGTTGATAATTTTCTAGGGCTTAGTTCTTTGATGCTACTGTAGGTTTTCTTTGATTCAACAACATTCTCTAGCAAAAACGTATATCCAACAAAAACATTCAGTTTGGCATTCACCACCATTGCAAAAATCATCCAAGGTTCATTCCAGTTTCCCCGCCCTTCCATCCCGTCGCTGCTCCACTGTAGAATCTCATTTCTTGTGATCTCTCAGGGACCGGCGGACGCCTACGAACTCCCAGGTTGAAAGTCTGTCACTCGGGTTTATTCCCTGCTCAGTATTTACTACACTATTGTTCTCAGAAGTAAAAATCTCTAAATTCAGTCAAATAAAAGGTTTAATTCCAATTGGGAGGACCATAGAAATGATTATGAATGTCATAGACATAAATACACGTGCAGTATGTTTTTATTATTATAAACTCATACTCCGGTGTGCAGTGAGGGTGTATTCGGTACTATTTCTCGGCGAGAGTGCAGCGACAGCGCGCTAGGAATGCAGAAGGTCGCGCTAATGACTGGTCTCCTACGAGGCAGGCACCCCCCTCAACACTGGACCGCGCCGCAGGTAAATATAGCGGCTGTTGAGTCACGGCTGGTCCATCCCTCGCTGCCTCACTGTCGCTGTACTGAGTCACAACGCATCGCGTCATGGCCTCTACTATGCGTACGTGGCAACACACTATTTTAACTAAACTATTCCCGACCCCGGAGTACTTTACCTGAGTCTGTTACATTTAGTAACAATTCTGGGTATGTTCACATCACTTTCAATTATTTAGTGCGTCCCAGTATTAAGTGAGTATAGAGAGTTCAGCCATAGTTTAGCGCTGGTGAGGAATGCCATGAGGTGAATACAGAGCAGTGCCGGAATGAAGGGTGGGAGTAGCAGGAGATTCCCACGAAAATCCGCCGACAAACGAAATCGTCCGACACAATTGTCACTTGCGAAAATCCAAGTCGAGTCTCCAATGAGTCGAACCCTGATCGCCTATTGAAGGATGCGAGTTCTATAATCACGCCCCCCCCCCCCACCCTACGCTCAGTATAGTAAGTCGGTTTAATTTATGTACACACGTTATTCTAAACGAAATTTGTACTCTACATAAATTTTAATTAATTAAGAATTCACATTCATAACTTATTTGTATTTGTCTGCAAGCGAGTTTGTTTTCGACTGCAAGCAAGCTTGTTTTCTCTTGTAAGCAAGTGTGTTTTTTTTTAATTTGTAGTGAACAGTTTTATTGTTATTGGCACTTGAAGTAATGTATATGTATGACAAGGGCCACATTGTTTCATACATAACAAAGCATTTTTCATAACTTGTTTTCCGCTTGCTTACAACTCTTGGCCCGTTATTACGAGAAAGAAAACTAAACTTCGCGTTTTTTTGTTTAATTACGTTTTTTCTCCAGATTTCCGGTAGTGGCAAAGTAGATTAAATTAAAGTCTGTACTCTCTTGTAATGTATGCACTATTCGTACTTAAGACAAGACTCGTAGTGTAGTTTTAAAATATTTGTGCTTTTAAAAGAACACATTTTAAAAGACCACATTTACAAGAAATGGGAATTTTCCTGATGTCACGTTGTTAAGGGCGTTAAAGTGGTATAAAATAGTAATTTTTTTTAAAAGTGAAATAGTGCCAGTTTTACAGACGGGCACTTGTGAGTACAGTGTCTTCTTACGAAAAATGTTTAGCTCATATAGTTTTCTTATGACGGTCCGTCAAAGTAAAAATTTGCATGTTACGCTGCCATGCAAATAGTAAAAACTGACTGTCTTACTGAAGTAATTCGCGATAATATAACATGCCGTGGGCTACGTAACCTAACCTTTATAAATCTACAACGTCATACTTTGAATATTAAAAAATCTGGTAAAAGTACAGGAAAAAGTTGCAATCTCAGCAATTTTTAAAATACAAAAATTTGTTCTCCGTGAGTTTTTCTATTATTAGGTTACGTTGCCTACGGCATGTTATTTCATTGTGAATTATTTCGTTTAAGTAAGTCAACTGGTTTTCACTAGTTGTTTCATAAGAGGAAACTGTACTGACAAGTACTGTCTACAAAAGTAATACTATTGCGTAAAAATATAAAATGTTAATATTAAGCGCACTTGAACACCCTTAAGTACACGGTTCAGTGACAAGTGTGGCCAGGTCAGCCGTTGTAATTAATCTGTGGTGGCGGGCGAACCCCGAAGGAAGAGTGTTTACGATGATGTAATACCGCGTCGCGACCACGGGAACCATCCTCGCCTGAAGGGGGCATGGCGGGCTGCGCGCGCAGACGTAGCGGCGACTCGGCGGCCGTTACCCGCACCTGCGGCGTTCGGCGTTCATTTGTCAGGCACAGCTGCGGCTCGCCGGGAGCCCGCAAAAACACCGGGGGGCGCGCCCAGGCGTGCCAACCGCGCTACAGCTCCATCGCCGCCGCGGCCGCACTGTGTGTGCAGTATTGTGAACACCGCGATGTATTTGCAGTGGTGTGCCGCTGCGTATTGTATGTCCCTATCTCTGATTTTTACACACACTTGCAGATCGCGGGAAAAGTGGACTGTTCGCTACGCTCCAACGTGCCCTGTGTAACACTGAATGTTTTGCTTTGTTACTGGCTATTTCTGTTACTTATTTGATGCACTGTTTCTCTATTCAGCATACTTAGACCGGACAGTTTTAACACAGACCGTATATGATTTGCCTTAAAACTGTAAACACGGATCACAAGTTGAATAATCAAATAGTACATAGTATGACAAAGATACACAGTTAATTGGCAAAAATGTACTGCCCCATTAAGTACGAATTTAAAATATAGCGTCAAATATCTACTTCCAAGATATACATGCTTCTGAAAGCAAGGGAGGATTTAAGGGTGGATTCCCCCCCCCCCCCCCAAATCATGTTGAACATTATGTAGCCAAAGAAGTATGTAAAGTCGCTTCAAGGAAACCTGAGTTTGGTTCTATGTTGATCCAAGTACATTTAATGTGTCCTACTTATTTGTACGTTATTTTTAATGTTCTGTAGCAGTAAACAACCACACTTTTGAGATCGATGGTATTTTTACTACCCATAAAATCACAATAGCCTCCCTCCAACCCCCAAAAATACGTTACTAACGCCACCACTGTCTGAAAGCAATGGACTATGTTTTCTTCGCCACTATGCTGTGAGTGTGAAGTGAGTTGAGGCATAACCTTACAGTACAGTTCAAACTGTGTGCTGGATTTATAGACAACAATACTGTCCGAAAATCTGAGATTTATAGTATTGGTAAAACTGAGTGAAAATATTTTGATCAGCACTTAACATCTATGTCACAAGCACTGGTGAGAGGTGACATGATGCGAGTATGGAGCAGCGGCACAATCGGAAAAGGGGAGCGGGGAATCCCCGAAAAAAAAAAAAAAAAACCGCCGACCAGCAGCATCGTCAGGCACTATTCCCTCATGTGAAAATCTGGGTCCCTTTGGTTGGTGGGAGTGGGAGGGGGGACGAGTAATCTAGCCACTTCGCTAACCGCGGCCCCCATTAGTAAAACTGATATACTACTGTACCTGCCAATACTTCCTAAATTGAAAAAAAAAAAAAAAAAAAAATCAAATTATTAGACTCAATAAAATTCAGCTTCACCATATTTTATTGTATGCTGAAACTATTATTTAGTCACATTGTGCACAATCAAGTAGTTCACTAGTGTAATAACCTAAAATCTGAATTAATTAACATTATTCATTTTTAAATACTATATTTTCCAGATTATCTTGTGACCGAAAGAACTACCTGTGCCACCCCAAAAAATCCTTAAGTTATAATAGAGGAAAATAATTGTTAGTGTCATGATACTACGGTGATACCCAAGCTCACAAGATACATCTCTCCATTATTTCTGTACACGATATAAGAAAACAACCAATACTAAAAGTCTGCGCTGGCTATTAACGGTAAACTACGCTTTTTAGACACTTATAAAAATCTGATTATTTTGCCCTTTTCCATCTATTCACATCTTTCAGATACATATTTATAATTTGAAAAAAGAGCTCTTATGTTCTGCTTTGTCATTTTTTTTTTGTAGTGTAATAAATCTGCATTTGGTTGTGACGTTTCTTCAAGGTGAAACACTAATTAAAATACTAAATTCGTGGAGGTAGCATATGTTATATTTCGGTTGTAATTGAATAACTTCCTGAAGCACAACTAATATTTTTACTACAATGGCGTTTGAAAATAATTAATTTGTAAAAAAATATATATTAAATCTGTGCCTGTCGAGGTTTTAGATATACAGTATGTGTCCAGAAACAAACGAAAAATAAGCACGCCACGCAAATTCTGAGCTGAAATGGAGACGAAAATGTTAGTGGTAAAATGTTACACGATGACATTTTATATGTACAATGTGGCAACATAGCACTGTAGTTAGTCTCCTGTTGCGCTCCACAGATATCTTACTGCTACTGTTCTGACCTGCATATTATGGTGCAGGTTAAAATCCCGAGCAGTCTAAACAAGATTACATTTTACTTGACGTAACAAACATAACACGTGGAGCGCAAAAGGGGACATTCTCCGTGCAGTCTTGCCACATTGTGCACGTAAAATGTCGTACAATGTTTCGCCACTTACAGTACATTTTTGTCTTCAATTTAGCCCAGGATTCACGTGGTGGTTTTATCATGCGTTTGTTTCTGGACGGACAGCCTGTAAATTATGACCATTCTTGTGCAGATATTTCAAGAGTATAGGAGCTACCAGTTTGCAAAAAAAAAAAAAAGTTCTGTGATAACTCATGCCATCATGGTTATATGAAGACTTGATTAAACCATGTTGACAAACATTCCGGTTGATATCTTGTCCATTATCATTGAAAATAGTTGAGATATAAAACATTTTCTGTGACAGACTCTTCTTTCTATTAACGTTTTGTTCTGGAGCAGGCTTGCTATTTACTTCCCCTGCGGACTCTCTTCACAACCAAAACTCTACCTGAGCTAGCGTAATTGCCGCACATTTGGATCAATACGACCTGTGGTGGCCTATAAATATTCACACACACGTCGACTCCCATGTTTTTCTTTAGCTCTTCCTTCCAGAATGTTGGACGGCAGACGCTCCCTACTGAAGATATGTCCACTTCAATTAAATCTTTTGATTGATCGACTTGGTTTTGTTTCGGAGCCCGCGACCCGGGAATGGTAAAAGTGACAGGACAGCATGCCTCAAATGGGGAGCTATCTGCCATGCTTTACCCGCGGCTCTTGTGCGTGACATTCATCTTCAGCTGCAGCATATTGTTGTGTAACTCCCCACGTTCCTCCAAACATATTATTGCCTGTGTTTAGTTAATTCTGTCGAAACCTAAAGACATGGCGATGGCCCAGTTCAAAAGGGATACAACTCAAAAAGTAGCATTTTTGAGTTTGGCTCACCAGCACATAGACAGAAGTGAACCCACTCAGTTGAAAAGAAAAACAACACGTACATTCACGTGTTTTCATAGCATGACACTATATTCTGATTGCCAGAAAAGAGTTAGAAATTGTATTTATTTTTAAGAGTGATAATTTAAGCAAATGCAGACTATAAACATTTTAACGCCTGAAACAGTTGCCGCTGTACTCTTGCTTCAAATGAACATCAACCAAATATGTTAATTTACATATTTTTAGGTGAAACGGATATCTTTCTATATGCATTTTATTCAAAACTGGGGATTTTTAGTTGTTTCCTTGTGAACTGGACCATCGATATATTTCTTTAAAACAGTGCTGTGTTAATTACACTGAATATACATACCGATTTACTCACGATTTCTCATGGCTTTCTTTGTTAACGGTGCCTCTTAGTACAAGGCCATCCCGGCGTCCGGCCCCTATGGGCGAGGAGAGAGTTCACGCTCTGCCACGCAATGGACTTAAGCTAACAGTTAGTTGGGACCGCCGAATCCTTAGACGGAACACTAATCTGCGCCTCCATCCACCTTCCAAAGGAGAACAGGAGCTAGCGAGAGAGCCTAGGGCCAATCATCCCAGGATCTCGCCCACAATTCTGTCCCACGACTGAGATCCTCAGCTCAACCTCCTCTTTGCTTGAGTCGGGGCCTATCTAACCCCTAACAGACTTTCCAGGTCTGCTAACGGGCACTTTTGCAGCCTACTCATCGACCTTTCTCAGAGGAAACACTGAATATACACGATGTCCTTGAAAGTAGTACTTGCATCTTGGTGGATGATAAGGAAGTACATATGTGCAAGTGTTATGATGTATGAACCATAGGTCGCGAGTATATGCTTGTGCTCCCAAGAAATAAAACATTAATACATTATCGTCAAAGGCATTTAGTTATTCACTGGGTTTTCACATTGCTTATTAATAGAAGTAATTTTATAAATCGCACGAAAATACAGTTACATTTGTTAAGATTTAATTAGTATTCTACCCGTTAAACATAAAATCGCTTAAGTGACACTATTGGGCGTATATCTACTAGGTAGTTAAATTTGGCTTATTGTCTTGTCGACATCGATGTTAGGGTGGAACTAGTGGAAAATAGAATGGAATCGACCATAGAATATAGTTATAGATCGTTCGAGGTAAAGTATGCACTAAAACTTTAACTTCTGAAAAATATCACCAGCCGTTTTGTATATAGTTCAACATTACCGGTAGTCCCCTTACTGCTTGTGCGATTGGCGGCGAAATTTCGCAATATACATCCGTGCATTTTCCTATGCAAATACAACAGTATTGAAACAGAACCAGCCGAATGTGACATAATTGTAATTTATATGATTAATAAACTTGTTTTATCAAATTATATGAGAACCTATCACCTGCGCAATTTATCTTACACGCGCAAACATCAAGTGACGTGTGCAAAGAGGTGAGACATTTCCCGTCGTTAATCGTTACGCGCGGAATGATTCGAATTGGCTAAAAATATAACTTTTGCAGAGCTTTTTTAAGTGCTCACTTCATCCCGAATCTTCTATAGCAATCATCTCCGCATTCGCATTGAAATGCCTTCGGAAAACGGTGGCAAATTGATATAAAGATAACTGAACAGGGAATCGAAAAAGGCCTCATCATTCTCAGTATTGCTAGTACGTTGTTTTACCACTGTGCCACCGTGCTCTGTGCTTGTCATACAATAGATTAAAAGTAAAATAAATAAACAAAAACTACAGGTTTTTTTTAACGAAATAAAACATAAATACATTTAAGTTACATTTGTCATATATGTATATCGTAGGTATATTCTAGGTTCACTTTAATACCTCTATTGGTAACTCATACTATAGGCGCACGTAGATAGGTGTAGTTCTAGGGACGTATTTAATATAGATCTTTGCAAAATATAAAATACATAAAAACTGTATATTTTGAAAAGGTCTATATTTATATAAGTCCCTAGAACTTACATATCTACGCACGTCTATATTATGAGGAGTTACCAAGGGATGATTTGTTCTGAACATAGAATATACCTACTATATACATATATGACAAATGTAACTTAAAATTTGTTTCTTTCTTTTTAGTTGAATTTTAAAGAGCTTATTTTTAACTTTTTTACCTTTAATTTTATTTTTTAGTCTTGGATCATGGGAAATTATTAATTTCCTTTACATTTTTTAAAGCCTTTTCAAGGCGCCATTTTGTGTTTATGTTTCAGGTGTTTTACTATTTTGTTTGATTTGTTTATTCGTGCTGTTCCCACGAGACCAGAAGAAATGTTGGTCCACCCTCCCAGAGATTCCGAAATAGGGGGGTAAAGCATTTACTTCAACGGGGTGCGCCCGGTGCCCCAAAGTTGGTATGTTAACGACAGTTTATTTTTGTCACCCCCTGCCATCCAACTACTGAAAACGCACCCCACCTTAAAAAATTAATAATTGCAAAATATCTGTCAAAAATTTACTTTTTATTTTAGGTATTTTAATAATATAATATATGTAATGTAATACAATAATACTTCATTGTCACCGAACTTACATACGTATGCCAAATTTCAACTCAATCAGATATCAGCAAGTGGTTGAAAAATGGTTTGCAAATTTTGAAACGAACATCTTGCTTACAAACATACGAACGTTGCAAGTTAAATACATGCTTGTAAGAACGAGACAAGCGAAACAACTAGTCCTTGCCGAAAATATGTGATATTGTCGCACGACATGTGTTCAAGAAACACGGCCGAGTTCGCGAGTGTGGTCACGCAACCATGCAGTTGTTCTAGAGGTCACAGACTCCGTCCACGTCCTGAAGAGAGTAACTTTGTTTGGGGACGCTTGGAGCGCTTCAGGCCTAGGCGTTTTGCCGCGCTAATGACGCGACTATGCGACACTGGAAATGTTTGTTTTATCGCCTCCGGATCTGCTTCACGCTCCACAATTCTCGCACCGGTCCCATATTTCTCCCTGAGAGTGGACTGGTTATTATTCAACGTCCTTTACTGTGTCAGCGAACAAAACACTCCATAAAACCACTGAAATACGCGCCCCAGTGAAATATCGCGTCAGCTGTAGCTGTTACGCGCACAGTTGTGGAAAAGGGACAAATCTGTTTGATAATTTGCTCGGAAAGAAATAACGACTTCGACATTACTTTTTTTACTTTAAGGGATTCTAAGATGTTAATCAATTTGTAATACAATTTAAACACACGAGATTTGCGTTTATTTCCATTAAAAAATACCCTAAAGCAATACAACCGGCACAAAATGAATACCTGTTAAAGAACAAAATGTTGAAGATTTTTCTTGCATACTATTTCCCTGTCCCAAATCGTAATTGAGTGATGACTAACGAACATATCATTCCAATTAAACGACCACGAAATTGCAATTTATATACTTCGCTATATAAGGTACAGACATTTAAGCGCGATGCAATAGGGAAATTGTTATTCTTGATGAAGATTAAAAATATAACTAAAAATATGTGTACATAACGGTTTTTTTTGGACGTACGCCATTGTCGGCGATCTTCAAACGATTCTTGCAATGGGTTATTATTATGAACATAACTTTTTTTGGACGCAATGGTGTATGTCCAAAATAAGACCATTATGTTCATAATACGAACCCATTGCAAGAATCGTCCAAAGATCACATAAAATATGTGTATTGTTACTTGCATATAAATACTACATTTGTGGATTCGTAACTTACGTATTTTCAAATTCCTGCAAATTCACTAAGACAAAATAAAAATGTGACTTTATGGAAGCAGAACAAGAAACTTATAATGAGGAGAATATGTGGTTTAATATGCCGCATTAAGGATTAGTTTTTTTAACAGTGCTTGATTTTAACTAAAAATACTTTTCTTCCCTTTGATTCGTATCAGCGGCACATGTAACATACGGCAGCATCGATCATCTTAAAGGTCACTAGAGAACTTCGTATACAAATTTCGATGGATTTGTTAACGAAGTTCGTCAAATTAATTTGCAATGCCACCGTGCGTCATGTAAGCTTGGGAGACTGTTTTTCGTCTTCAAACGACTGTGTTTCTGTAGTTGTCTGCTGTGGTTTCCACACAGCCAACCTATAATGTTACATATTACTTTCTTCCCACGGCAGACTTTGGCTCTCCCACAATAGTTTATTGCCTCGCCACTCTTGCTTATTGTCTTCCTGCGGCTAACAATTGTTCTCACACGGCTGTCTATTGTCTCAATAATGGCTTCCTGTGAGTCTTACGTCTGCCTGTTGATCGTTCCACAGATACATGCAAGTCTATGATGGTTGTCTAACTGAGGCCGAGGTCGTTCTAATTGTTCAGGCATCACAATTGCAATTATATATATATATATATATATATATATATATATATATATATATCCAGCGTTTCACTCTAATAACAGTTTGTAAATTTGCCACACACGTGCGTATAAGATCGCTAAGAAAAAAGAAGATACGGTAGAATTTTTTCCCAGACATCCATAGTAGCACTCCTGAACTATTTTAATAAAACATTAAAATGTTCCAGACTTATATTGAAACAACTATAAAAGTTTGCATATTTACAAGGCGCAAGCATGTTAACTGTCCCATACTGCGTTTAAGATAATTACTTCCTAAACATTTTAGGAAATTTTTTTTTACAGTGTTGTCATGTTCATTTCATGTTTTTGTATTAAAATTATTAACAGAATAAACAATTTGTTACAAGAAAATGACCTAATTTGTTTGACAAATGCCAAGGCCATGTTCAGAACTTGAGACCCTGTGTTAGTGAGACACGAGGCAAACGGCCTTGGTGTTTCCCCCATCCACTCCCACTTGTAGTAGGGCCTGGGTGCGCGCGAGTCCTCCGAGGACTCCGTCTGTACTCCTATATCAGCCGTGTCCGCTTTTAATTACAGCCGCCTGTAAGTGGTTTTCGTCGGCCCCTTCCCGCACTCCGCTGCCAATCAGGAGCACCGTAATATGGCCAGAGGCGGTTAGCAGTGCTAACGTTAACTCGACCGTTAAAGTGCTAATGTAAAGTGAGAGCAGGCTACGAGACGCCCGCGGCTACAGCTGAAGAGTGATCGTCCAGCTTGGAACCTGTCTCTTCCTGGAGGTGTGGCGCCCTCGCTGGTTCACAGCTACGCCCTCTCGCCTCCAATCTTGCAAATAACCTCGCCGACAAACATACACGTATAACTACTACCTTGAAAATGTAGCGCGTGGATACCAATCAGCAAATCATTACCAACGAAAATCTTTATGTGGCGGAGGGATACGCAATCTAGTGAAAGAATTTACTCTAATCAGGGATTTCAAAATACATACTCAACCACAAACATAACAAAAACGAATTGCCAGCAGCGTCATTATATGTGAATACTGCTTAATCATGGTGGTTTTTCCAGGGTAAGAAATTAATGCGCTTTCGAATATCGAAATTTGGTTGCTGTATTGTAATTTTTAACTTTTTTTTTATTTCCTGGTAGGATAATTTTAATCTCATTTGATGACTACCTTTGACTTGGAAAATGTGAGAAAATCGGTTCAATTGTGGCTTTCGTGCTAAAGTACTTAAATTAAAAAAAATTAATGATGTTTCACTATTTCTCAACAAACATTAACACAGACATCTATTAGTGGACTAATTGTGACGCTCAATTAGAACAAAAGTATTTTATGCTTAGCGTATAATGCGTCAATGCATGTATTGTGTGTTGATACTGCTTTCCTCTTATCGCTTATGTTGTAACCTTTCGTTATCAGGTTTATGCATACAACGATTTACGTCTGTGTTGTGTCAGTCAGATCCAAAATACCTCATACTTTCCGTGTGAACAAAAATAAGTGCATCGTTCTTCATTCACGCAGCACAGTCTCGTCTCTTTTGAAAGACACATCACAAATGTTCTTGAAGTATATAGTTCATACACACATAAGAGTAAAAGGAAACTCGACTAAGTAAGTAGTAATATAAAACTAATATAAAGCTAGAGCACTCGTCTCCTACCACAGAGATCAGGGTTCAATTCTCGGCGGGGTCGAACCGGATTTTCGCATAAAGGATTCGTTCCGGACAACGCTGCTGGTCGGCGAGTTATATCGAGGATATCCTGTTTCCTGCGCCCTTTTCACTCCGGCGCTTCTCCATTATAGGGCCTCATTCCATGCCTACAGGCGCCTAGTCGCAAGTCTGCATCCGAGGTGCGTTACCTTCATACTCGGGTACCTTCCTTCTACGATATTTGTTTAACATACAACTTTCTACAGCATTTTTATATAAGCGTGCAGCGGTACTTAACTAGCATACAAAGTCTCTCCCTGTTATGATTCTGCATATCGTAAGGCATGGTACACGTTTGTTTACGGTGATATAAATATACTACGTAACTATTAGGGCCTAACGTCTCACTGACAAAACCAACTACTCTAGACAATCATAAACGAAGAATTAGGCAAACAGCCGAAGTGGAATTACTATAGCATAAATAATTAGTAATTTCAACGAAAAAAAAATGTTCTAACTCGAAAGTACAAAATTCATCACGATGTGGGAGTCGTTTGGTTCAGGTAAAGACTGGCAAAAGGTGAGTATAGAGCAGCGCCAGGATGAAGGAATTTCTTTTGTGGGGGAGGGGAAATTAATGTGAGAGATGTTGGTCAGCGTTTAACATCGAGGTCTTTAGCACTGGTGAGGGGTGACATGAGGCGTGTAAGGAGCAGCGCCGGAATGAAAGGGCGGGGGAAACGGGAGACCCCCGAGAAAACCCTCCAGCAAACGGCATCGCCCGGCACGATTACCCGCATGCGAAAATCCGGGCTGACCACGCCGAACATCGAAATCAGGTCTCTTTGGTGCAAAGATCATTGGGTGAATATACCATCCATCAAACTGAAAATCCAACAAATCCATAAAGACCACTACCGCCGCTACCACAGTAGTCATTCTGCTGCTAAGTTTACCTGGCTGTGAATCACTCGTCATATCAGGCCGCAAATGACTGTCGTGAAACCCGTGCGATAGATTCTACACTATACGACGCGATCTTGGGTACGAGCTCAAAGCTCCGTACGTGGGAGACTAGGAGTCGGCGGCCGGCGGGTTCTCTTGTAACATCCCTGCGTTATCTCACTGTTACGTACCTCTAAACATTCTTTTACTACGTCGAGTTGTTGACGACCCCTTTTCAGTGCCTTTACCGCAATGACCGTTATGCGCTTTCCAACCTACTTTCCCTTACGAGTAACCCCATCTCAAGTATTTCGTATTCGAATTTGTCTGGGATGCAGCAACATTTCAAATGTTCATGTTCGTGTATAACTCACGATAATATCAAGTCAAAGGAACACGAAAGTTGCTGTGATTGTGAAATATTAAAGTGTGTGATTCGCAGAACTGGTTGTATACTACTTTTGCTCTTAGATTTACGTCTTAGACCCATTTCTGTGTGTTTAATAAGCACAACCTGTCTGATATATTAAAATAAAATAATGTCGTACGTTAAATGTGTAATATTGGAATACATTTCCTATGCTTTGAAATATTTGTGAAGAAATATTTTTTTTTTTTTTTTTTTTTCGAAATTGTAATATGTAGCGTGATATGCATTTACTGTTTTTAAACAATGTACGTAGATTTTCTTCAAATGTTCTAAAATTATGCATTCATTAAGAGTTTGTTAGTGATGTTTTATTACTTAAAATGCCGTTATGAACATACATGTAATTATCTTAGTATTAAATATTTATTTTAAAAAACTAAAATATTGTTACATTAGGCTGCTTTATTTTCAGTGCAGTGGTAGTGAAAGTAGTTGCATTTTAAGTGTTCACGTACATTAAAATATGTAATCATAATGTATTTCATGCTAGAATAATGATTGCAATAGTCTAATACAGCAAATGACCTGCGTATTTTGAGTTGTTGTTAATATAACTACACGCCAATATTTTCCATAAATCCTGCGAAAATCTTACGTTTGTTTCAAAGATACGGGAAAAAATTTCGATAACAATATCACAGGTTATTACTTGAAAACTATTGGCTTCCGTCCTGTCTGCCTTCTGTTGGAGCTGGCTGTTTAGCTTTATGCAGCGTGAATTTATGCTCAAAATTACATTCACAAGTAAATTATATTTCTTAAATGTCGTAGACTTTCAGAGTAGCAAAGACTATATTTTTTCTCGAAAATTTAAGTTAACTTGGAACTGTTGCTAATAACCTGGCATCGTCCAAGACCTATACGTGTTTGTTTGGTCTGTAGCAATATCGGCAACTCTCGTCATATATCTCACTACAAAGATATAACCAGCGTTATACATTATGTTCCTTAGAATAATTATGGTCCTAGAGATTTTACGATGGTAGAAATCTCGTCGATTATTCCAAGCTACGGGTGCTAATCGTCACATGTCGCACTTTCCCCCGTGCTTCGAGATAGGCGTTGCCTATATTAATATAGAAGACATGAGGAGCAAACTATCAAAACTACACATGACTAGAAGCCCTAAAATGAGTTTAACACCCTTTATAAACTATGTGAGGTACACACGAGTATAAATATAGATTCCATAAATAAATCGCTGTACTATTGAATACGCCATGTTTCTTCGTAGCAACTATAAGGTATGGATTTTTGTCGCTTTCCTCTAACATGTTGAAAGTTTGCTCCTCATATATTTTGTCTTCAGGCCTGAAGACGGGAATGTATTGCAATTCCCGAAACGTTGAATTTTTCATTGAATGGGACTTGTGTCGTTTTGCCTTCTGTCATTTTGTTGTCCGCTAGCCACAACTTTTTTTCCCAACTTCCAATTTATTTCATAGCCTATTGGGAATCTGGTTTTCTTTACGTCTGTCTTTTGTGTGTGAGTGATGTCGAAATTTGACTGAATTCTATCTTTAGAATTCTGGCCGTTATGTATAAATTGACCATATTCCTTTGGGATTGCTTTATTTTCCCGTTTTTTGTGTTTTTTACTTTGTCATTTAACACAAGTTTAGTCAACAAAACATGAACAATGACGCATGTCCACAAACCAATATATTATTATATTTATTGTGACTTCAGAATTTGACATTACACTCTATAGGCCTACATCTTGATTGTTACTTGCATTGCTTTGTTTATATTAAAATGTGGCAGGAAACTGTACATAACCTGAAGAGGGAAAAAGTAACTATATAGTTTCAAAAGTGCTCGCTTTATTTCGGACCATCTATAGTTGTGTTTCACTTCTGAGTTGTCAGCAGCTATAGTTTATAATTGCGAGCCGGCGGAAATGCGGGCGAATGCGAACGTTAGCGAATCATGACTAAGTAGTGGCGCTAAACTGGCGCTGAGAAGTGATACTGGGCCGGCGTGTTTCAACACGGCCGGTCTGTCTGTCTAGTTAGTGGGGCGGTCTAATTGGCTCCTCCGTGAATACGACCGCACCAGACAGTTCGAGGAGTTGTCGCATTAGCGGCCAACCTGCAGTATCTGCTGCGGCGCCCAGCTCCTCGCTCTGCGATCCGCCAGTTCCTACTCCCCCCCCTTCTCACTATTACTGCGCAGACCTTTTGAAAACCCCGCCCCCATCCACTCCAACGCAACCCCTCTCCAAACCCACCTCAAATCTCATTCCTTCTCCCCGCCAGTTGTTCAGCCCGTAATTGTTTGCCCAGCGCAGTTCAAATACAACTCTTTTTACCTCCCCTAACCATTTCTTTTTTTTTTTTTTTTGCTCGGAACCTGTTTCTATAATTAGATCCGCAAGTTAGTTAAAATTTAAATGGAAGGAAAGAGAGGAACAGGACGAAGGCTTACCTGCTCGTTTGCGACCGCTTGCGGATACGCGTAAGTGCGCAAGTGAAAGTGTACGCAGCACATGGCTGCCTGCATTTTGAAAAACTCGCTTATCGTGCTTTGTTTCTGAGGACGTGTATATGCATACATATATATATACATACACCACTTCGTACCACTGAATTAAATTAAAGTAGTAAATACTGCGTTGAAGTAATAAATTAAGTTAGTTGGTTCAAGCAAATTTTTACATTTTATAAATAGCGTTTGTCTGCTGTTTCACATATATATGATACAAGGGAGATGGTAAAGCAGAGGGTAGGTTGCTTATATCAAAGGAGTTGAAACTCTAATGACATTGGCTCACTGCGTAGTATTACCGTTAAATAGGGCATTCGCTGATTATTCATACAGTACGTATTTATAACATTGCCCGTTGAAATTTCTGAATAATTACGTCACTGAACTCTACGCTTCATAACACGAGTTAATAGTACAAGTGAGGATTATTTGAATTAAAAAAAAACTAAGTTTAAATCGTCGACATATCTTCTCTGCAGCTTTACAATTTGCTATTTACAGTAACGAGCTGTGTGACACATATGGCTGCTTTTTGGTGCGACATTTAGCACTCGTTAAATTAAACAATATTTTAGGTTCGAAGGGTTTATTTACCATTACAGCAACATTGCAGTTTCATGCAATATAGTTAAAAAGTCCATAATGTTGTGTGTAGATGAGGTAGTCAAATATTGCGCATTAATATTTCAAGTTTGTTGAGGATAGGAAGTTTATTTAGTTTCGGTTCAGGTAAGGTTAATCCTACTACAGGTTAGAAAGATCAATGTTAAACGTTTGTCACAAGGAAAATTCCCACCGCTTGAGCGCTGGTATTGGTAATGGGTGCAAACTTACCAATCAGAGACCTTTCCTGAATTGTATGTTACGTGAAGTTGGTAATTTAAAACGCGAAATTGGTTTATTTTCACTTAAAAGTTATGTTAAATTACTTCTGTCATTTTCAAGTCTATTAAAATTTAATTTTACTACAGTTTCGTATTTTCTGATCCCTTAGCAATAGCAGCGAAACTAGCGACAGAAAATTTCCCTGTGCCAAACTCTCCCATAAGAAAACACATTTTCTTTCTAATCTGTATTAGAATTAACCTTAGTTTAAGTATGAAAACTGACGTACACGTACACGGCATGGCTGTCGAATGTTTTCAACTAAACAAGTTTAAGACCTCTAGTGTGTCCGTGTGTGTCACGACCACCGTGACCAACTTGGTTACCTGGTTGAAGTTACCTGTCCTGACAGCAAAATTGATAGCTGTAACTGAATTAATATGGCATTTGTGAGGATTTTAAAAGTTCACGCACACTCCGAACGCCCGGTACAGAACACGTGTTTTATGTCATATTTAGAGATGATGGTTAGAGATGATGGTTTATCGCGGGAAAACTTGACTGTTTGCTGGGTTTCAATGCACGTTCATCTTACCAGAATATAACTGGCTTTCGCTTGTACGTGAAGCTGTTACCCTATTTGACTGAGCCAATAAGAATCCCGCTATTGTAATGTTGTATGCCTGTTATTGGTCTGCAGACACCTATGCTGTGTCAGACGTACATCTGCCAATCATATATGTTGCGAGAAACTACAGCGTTTTCAAGGGTATGTTTGCACGAAACATTTCCGCGATATACCATCATCTCTAATGATGGTATATCGCGAAAATGTTTGTGCTAACATACCCTTGAAAACATCGTAATTAATTGCAACACATATGAATGGGTGATGTATAGGGGCCCCTGATTTTCGCGAAAAAAATTTCGCCCCACTTTGTTTCAGTGACTTATGCGTACATCTGCAGTTCTACTTCATGGTTATTGGCAGCATGTCTTTGTGAAGTGATGTCTCTCATTTGACTTTGCTAATCACAATAACGTTACTACAACTTCACAAGTCTGTGATTTGCCAGTAAAACCCCAAGACACGTCACAGCTAAGACGTCCAGTTACTGGTTATGAAGCAGAGCTGCAGATGTGAACGTAAGTCACTGAAACAAAGTGGAGCAAAATTCTTTTCGCGAAAATCAGGGGTCCCTAGTGATGTACGCCTGACACAACGTAGCTGTCTGTAGACCAATAACAGGCATCAAATATTACAATAGAGGGATTCTTATTGGCGTCATGTACAAGTGAAAACCAATAACCTTCTGATAAGCTGAACGTGCGTTGAAACCTAGCAAGCAGTCAAGTTTTCCTGCGATAAACCATCATCTCTTAGTCATATTATAATCAATAAGGAAGAGAATGAAAATAATAGCTTAACGTCTGGAAGAACAGCTATACTGATTTGACCAATCAATATTTGTCTAGAGTGAAACTATGTTAAGTTACAGTATTTATCATTTTTGGGATATAATTTTTTTACAGTTATTTTACGATCTGTACGACAAATCGTTTCAAATTTAATTGCATATACTCCAAGACATTACTAGTATCCAACTCCTTAATCCCCATAAGAAAGAGCCACAACAATTTCATCAGAATTTATTGGTTTGTGGACATACGCCATTGCTCATGTTTTGCCGATCAAACATGTGTTGAATGACAAAGTAGAAAAAAGAACAAGAAAATACAAATATTAAACACACACAATAAATATGAAAAAGCAGTCCCAAATTAATTCTGTTAGTTTTTTTATTAATTCATATATATATTTTTTCTAGCTATCGTAGAATATTATTTTAGAGAGACTAATTAAAAAATTACTTCTAACTATATAATACTACCCAGTTTACAATGTAAAGTGTGTTGATAAATAAAATGTGTATTGTATCACAGTTCTAAAAATAAAATTCATAGCATACACCATTCTTTCTAAATCGTGACATTCTGCGGCGGGATACTCGTGAGCTGTGTATGTGAATACTTAGCTGCAGCCGGGTACAGAAAGAACTGTCATGCCAAGACCAGCTGACTTCTAACCGTCTAGCTTCTCTCTCTCCCTCCCTCTCTCTCTGTCAAAGGAGTACGCTTGCTAGTCTCCGCCGTAAGGTACGCCACAACCGTTAGGCTACAGGTTAGGCATTCTACGTGGTGGCATTGCTTGAGGTTACGTCGTTGCTCTTTTGTCTTGGCTTCATTTAATGCCATTTCTCAGGGAACGACGGAAGCACAGAATATTTATGGATACAGAAGTGAAATATCCGGTAGGATGACGAACTCGGTCACACGCGCTTTTGCTGGCCTGCAGCATGGCAGAAATGCCTACCGCCAATCACCGCAAGGCTGTTGCAATGTTAAATTGCAGACAAGCCAGTAGGAAAGTTGCCGTAACACGCAGAGTCTCGTAACTTGTATAAACAACCTCGGGCAGACAATAAGCGGCGAGGTTCGCTTTATATAATATATGGAGATGATGGTATATCGCGAAAATGTATTGTGCCAACGTACTTTTGAAAACACTGCTGTTTCTCGCGACAAGTATGGTTGGGTGGTATACGTCTGACACAATAACAGACCAATAACAGGCATGAAATATTACAATATCGGGACTTTTATTGGGTCAGTCAAATAGGGTAACAGCTCCACATACAAGCTAAAGCCAGTAATCTTCTGGTAAGCTGAACGTGTGTTGAAATCCAGCAAACAGTCAATTTTTCTCGCGATAAACCATCATCTCTAATAATATATAATATTTAGTCTGTGACGGAAGTCTACGGGCGTGTAATGCCTTGCCATCTGGTTCACATAGTCGTGTCATTTCAAACTTAGCGTTTGAAATTTAGATGTTTTATTACTAGAACTTTTAAAATTTAAACTCTCCTGTGTTGTTATTTTATAACCTACGATGGTACAATGTTTCAATTTTCTAAACAGACGGTTCTAAGATACGACTAACTTAAATTACTCTGCATTTGTTTGTTCCGAGAACTCGCGAGTTTGACGATTATTAGTTGAGATTTTACAGTTTATGCGTCGTATAATTTCACATTTCTGGCAGAAATCTCAACGCAGGTTTATTTAACTAGGGCCTATATCAGCAGACTGTCAGACTTCCATGGCATAAACCGCCGAGCGACGTGACGCATCTATTTAAGGGCGCGGTCAACTGCAATTTTCACCACCATTTATTTATTTTTTATTTGTACCAGATATGTTTTTTCTTATTTCAGACACAAAATGTGACAAAATTTGGCTCTTGTGAATTTTTTTTATCTCTCATAGTTTTCGCGTAATAGCTTGTTAAAGTCATATTTTGCATGTTTCCGTTTTAACGACTACACTAAAACCAACTGATATACCAAACTAAAAAAAATCACAGTAGATAGAGACATTGCAGGCTACAATGACATGCTCATAAAATTAAAGAATAAAAATTATTTGTACGTTTAAAAAAATTATTAAATTTTTAAAATTTTATTTTTTGTTTTAGCATTTTTTTAAATGCATCAATTTGTTTCAATGTTTTATGTGCACTTATGTCATGGTCAGTGACTGGATGTTTTTAATGCTAGGTGTCTCGGAGTCCTATCCGCAAATGAAGGACGTGTGGTGTCGCGGTAACATTGCTCTGGTTGGTGCAGTCAAATAAGCCACGCCTCTTTCCAACTATATTTTACCAATAACTACGAAGCAGTTTAGCGGGTGAGCACGTAAGGCATTGAGACAAGTTGTTGCAGAATTCTTTTCACCAAAAATCACTGGCTCTAGTAATATTATTATTTATTGTTGGTAAACCTGCTAGCAAACGAAAGAAGACTGTAACCAATCCGGCATAGCTCTCCTATGCAAAATATTTATACTTTTTGGTATATGGTAACTAGCGATCATAAAGTTTTGGTCAACGCAACATTAATTTTTAAAATATACATTCTGCGTGTAAGTATTGCGATTCTGTTTCTAAAACATTTCACTTGTCTTCAAATTGATACACGGTAAATTAATAACCCTTAAAATAGTGCAGTTGGATAGGTATGGACATGGTCTTTGCTTTACACACCAAAACGTGATGAATGCGTATATAGGCACCATAGTTAAGATACTTCCAGGACATAGGCACGAAAAGCGCGGCATAAGATGGTGAAATGTTTCGCAGCAGCCATAACCGCATGTCGGAGGTAATATTTGTTTTCAGTAGAGAGTTGTGGAAGAAAGGGAGGCGTGTGCTTGGCAGGAAGGAAGGGATGAGAGAGGAGAGTGTGATAACACGGGGTAACGAAGCGGAGCGACTCGCAAACAAATGGGCGGATGACCGCGAAATGCGCGCGAGTGTCACGAGCAGGCAGGCAGGCGGTGGGCGGTGGCTAAACGCTCCGATAAAGCTGCTAGTGCAGCCGGCTGGCCGTGGACAATGGGCATTATTGTGACGCGAGGTGCGAGGGTTTGTAGCAGGCGACCCGAGGGCCATCGGACTCTCTCAGAGTACAGATTACACTGCGACAGTTCTCCCTGCAGAAAACCCGAGCGCCTGGGTCGCGTTAACTTTCCTGCTCCTCGGAAATTCTCAGGGGCATTCGTTTATCCTCGGCGATTAAGCCAGACACCCACCTTCTCCTTGGCCATTGTGTCGAATAGTTTAGGTTACTTAATGCTAGTTTAGGTTAGTTTAAAGTGCGTTGAATCCGAAGCCGGTTTGGCTAGGTTATAGAAAACTACAATAAATTTGTATATACATGGGTCTGCCTTTACGCTCCATCGCCGAGGATAAACAAATGCTCGCGAATAGTTACGAGGAGCGGGAAAGTTACCGCGACCCAGACGCTCGTGCTAAAATCGTCCCGTCTGCGTATTTTTTTTTTTTTTTTATCTTTTGACATTGTTAATTAACACCCACATATGGGCGTCAAAAACCTTACAATTATTGGTTTTGGTTAGTGGAAGGATGTCGGTATTTATAATTGGGCTGTTCCAGTGAGAATTAGCTACTGTTATGTACGAATGGTGTAAAAAGTGTCTCCCAACAATTGTTCACTCACCCTACTTCTGTACCGTAAGCGGACTTAAGATAAAATGGGATAACTTTGGAACAATTTTATACAAAAATTATATTTTATGTGTTTATAAACTGAGTAACTGTAAATGAAAATTATCTTGTAGAAAAAATTAATAAACTCCTTAGAGGAAAAAATAACTTTTCTATGTAACTGTGTTCCCTTACGTAGACTATTGCGTTGTTTGAGGACAACTAAAACACGCAGCTACACAGACAAATTTAAAACTGAAACGCCGCATTTCATTCTAGTGTTCAATGCGAATACATGTTGATATTGGTCTTCGCATTCGCATATCACTCGGTTGTTTTATGTTATATAATATTTGATACATATAAAATAATTTCACAAAATTTTGTTTGAACAACACTGACCCTTAAAAATGTTAACAGTTTGCGACCAGATGGAATTCAAGTGTTTTACACTTGTTAAGGTTGCCGTCCTGGCCACCAAATGGTGTGAAATCTTACGGCAGATAGTTCCTTCGAAAAGTGCTCAACGTACGACAGTGATATCTGCTGGGCAACACCGCAAAGAAAAAATGCACACGTCAGGGTTCCCACTAATATTTTACACTTATTTTCTTGTAGCAAAAAATTACAAAGTTTTGACGATTTTGCGGTCCTTTTCAGGTATACCACATCATATAATAGGAATGGTGTAAAATGTGTTTCCCAAAAAAATACGTTAAAAGAGCGACAGCGGTTGTGACATTAAACACGTACGGCGAATTTGTGATACCTTTATGACAATTTTTGTTAATATTTTATGTGTGTGTAAATTGTTAGTAATTATCAATTAATTAAAATGTGGGCATTCATTATTTGAAATTTTTTAGCAAGTCAATTTTTTAGTCATGGCTGCCATACGCGGGGAAAAGCTTCCCCCCCCCCTTTTTTTAATGTTCCAAATTGGACGGTGTTATGCACAAATTTACATTATCAGTAAAACATGCTGTAAATTTTTGGATTTGAAAGTCTCACAAAAAAAGTATATTAGTCCTATAAATCGAGTATTCCTAACCGGAGGATATGTGAGAAAATACTTTTTATAAGAGCGTTTCAAAGCAGACAAATATTTCACACCGAAGTAGCAAATTGTTAATCTAGTGATGCTTAGTAAGGTCCCAATTCATCTGCCCCTAATGGTATATAATTTTATTTTGACTGTGTTTTGATGACCGTCTTGTATTTTTGCCTTAATGGCAATAACCTGATTTGGTTTTGGTTTTGAAATTCTTTGTTACACTATTTTTTAACATGTACTTTTGGTTTTTATGGGGTGCATCATGAACCGTAAACGGCGTGTCATATAGCATCCTATAGCCGACAGATATCTATCGCCGTCAAATTAAGTCTTCTTTCGTGTATTTTAATGTCTTATAAGGTTATGCGTGCGGTCCAACCGATGCTTTTGTTAATTTATTATTATTGTTGTTTTTTTTAGCACTAGTAGTGGTTTTCAGAAGTAAGCGGTTGAGGCACCTAGTTATTAGGAATGCGTCTACTTCGACTATCGTAGGTTGAAAACCATTAGAACGTTTTCCCTCGCCTCCCAAATGACACTTTTCGTTATCAAGTGCTATCAGGAAAACATTGTCGTGTCAATACTTATATTACGGCACCGGTTTTCTGCATGGTGCAACTGTACTGGCTTCGGCGCATCACATCCTGCACATACACATCTTAAATTCTAACTAAATCTTCGTTTTTAACTTACGAAAGGTGTTTCGGTTTACTCTGTGTTTTGGCAGTACGGGCACTATCTCGTTTCATTTCGTCAACGAATTACGAAAACCTACAGATTTCGCTCATTCAAAACCAGTTTACATGTTAGAAGGAGGTTATGTTACTCAGGCTGCTCCAATATAATCAGAATTTTAGTTCTCTATGTATTTGGATGGAAAGAGCGAGGTTCGGCGCACCGCATGCTATCTAGATGGCCATTGTCCAAACCTGAAGCCAGCATGAAGAAAGCTGGCACTGAGAGAACAGTGAACGAACAGAACCTGTGTTTACATGTCCCCCTCTCAGCTTGCTACAGGTTCTCTCGTGTTTGTGCAAGCATCAACGCTACAGTGGTGATACTGTGCGCCGGAATTAGCACTTGGAACTCTGCGCACTGCAACAAACCGTCCTGTTTGCGCGAATGTCCGTGCATTTTCAACTGCCATGGCATTCAGGGCTGGTGGAAGTAAATGCACGCCGACATTTTTTTGCCGTTCATGAGCGGACTGACATGCATCGTTGAGCTCTCATTTAGATACACTGATTGGGTTTCTATCATGAAATTAGTAAACGGAAGTTATGACTACGCTAATGAATGGTTTGGCTATACATATTTTAACACGGTTAATGCATTAATCGGAAACTTTCTAAGCTGTTAATTCGTTTGAAAGAATTTGGCAACGGAAGTGTGCTATTTTGAGAGACACCAGAAATGGTATTCGCTCTGTATAAATGAAGAAATAAAAAAATATGTTTTAGACACAGATTAGGAATATTTAGATGAATATCATGGACATACGCAATACCAGCACGGTGACATCCCAGAACATATTCATGTCCAGACTTCTGCTAGTATTAGCAATTTTTTTACCTACCTGTTTTATTGCCTTGCTTGGTTAGCTGGGCCAAAATAGAGCTGCAATGGCGTATGTCCGATACGTTCCTCCAAATATTTCTAAGTTATGTAGAAGTTGTAATACTATGATATTTTAGTTTTGTCAGTTGTGTCACTTATATTGCGCATAGCCAATTCAAGTATGTAATTATAAGGGAGTAAAATTACACAGCTGAAAAACACTTATAAATTTTAACGAAATGCATGGATTTCAAGCCATTTTCAAGTTTTTTTCCAGCCTTCGAATTTTTAGCTGGCAACTTTCATATGTACAAAATCTCTATTCAGTGACTTTGTTTTTACCTTTTGACATGTATGAAAACGCCAGTCGATAACTTTTTTTTTTTTTACGTATCTTCTTGAATCTTTCAGAGTGAAAATGTTTAAAATACTCGTAAATAATAAAAGAATACGGATCGTGTGCAAAGAAAATCGGATTACACCAGGTTCACTAGGCGATTATCTTCTGAGCTTCACCGCCTGTATTATCAATCATCTTGATCTATTCAGGCCTGCGCCACAGTGCGTGAGCGAAGGCTTGGTGATAGACTACAGTAGCGAAACAAAAGCGGAATTATTGCCTACTCTTGTGTCCGTTATTGTTAGGGCGCGTGCCAAGCATGGATATATGTTCCTCGACGTCGCCGTTACCTCGCACGCACATCTGTCACCCCTTGCTCCAGCCAGCGGGCGCGACGACGTCGTCACACGCGCCGCGCGACGTCACCAGCGCAGTCCATCAGCGGGCTAGATTGCCGCCCAGTCTGCGCAGTATTTATGGCCGGCCGAAGTTTTTCCTCGCCGCCGCGGCCAGAGTTTTCGCACCTAGCTGCGTGGAGGAGGGGTGGTTCGGACACCGGACGCTGGACCACTCCAGATAAAGCTCTCCAGGGGGATGATGTACAGCCCGGGCGGGAGGCTGCGAGGGTGTCGCCCCCACCACCCACACGTCCTTGCTACGGAACATCGATCCACGGGGCTCCCCTGCCTACCCCCGCTCGCTAACTTAATTAAACAGATGAGGAAGGGCAGGGGCACCCGGACAGGCGAGAGAATTCCATTAGATAAAGCACACGTTCCCGCACCAGAGTCTGATTCCCTTTGCTACGTCCACGGGTAATGCTTTCTCCTCGCGCTTTCCGCACCAAACTTTTTTCCTACCCCCACCCCCTTCTTACCTTTCGTCCTCACCGGGACAACTTGCCTAAATGAGTTGCGGCGAAGTGAAAATTGAACCACCTTTTTTCGCCTCTTCCCTTTCCTCTCTTGTGATGTGCCCATGTTTCTCATTCTTTCTCTCTCTGAAGCCGGGCAGTTTTCGCGAAGGAAAGTTTCCCGCGCAGAGTGTGCGTGACGGAAAGACGGGCGAATGACGAGTTGTGGAGGTTCGTATTGCAGGTTGCCGCGTCACGCAACTTGTTCCGGGCAACACTAGCCTCCTACCGCGGACCAGCGACCTCAACTTCCGCGCTCCACACTCAACTGGCTGTCGAGGAAGCGGTCGCTGTGGTAGTCAACATACAGCAACGCAACGCCAAAAAAATTACAAACTAAATGGGAGATGACGTGAATATTCAGAACCGCCGGGAACAATATGAATATCTGACGGCGCGGCAGCTTGAAGTTCTGAAATATGAAAGTTGTTCTCGGCTTAATTTGGAATGCAAAATGAACTGTGGAACGAGTTGAAACGTCCAATTAAATTACTGAGAGCAAATTACTCAAACGAACTGTTCTGTTCTCGTGGTTGTATAAAATTATGCCTGACTGGAAAACTGCTGAATATTTGCAAGCACGATTGGCCACCTTGAGAAAAAACACGTCACAAGATTGATTTTTAATTGAGGATAACCTACACTAAAGTAAATGTAGTGTAATACATTTTTACAATAGTGAGATTACTTGGTATTAGTTTGGTTGTACGAAAATTCTCGATATAAGTTATTTGCAGCACTTTTGTACTAGCTTGGTATTTCGTGATATATGTATATCCACTTTTACACTGCTATATAATGTAAACACATACTCGTCACTAGAGGGGTGATTTTTTTTGTACAATTTTACATCCATTGGTTTCGTAATTTTGAAACGTGTTCACGTTAATAGTGGAACAAGAAATACAATATTGCGTGGCAAACGCTGAGACTCTTCCCCCCCTTACATTTGACGCGCCGTTTGCGCGCCTTGAGAAATAATACATTTTATTATGGTTTATAAATTCAGTGCAGACGTTCTTAAACGTATTTATTCCACGGATCCGTGAATAAACTGTGATAATAGTAATTGGTTTGATCTGAGTGCTCCCGTATGAATATTACGTTACGATTTCGCTAAGAAAAACCGTTGTGATTGCGAATTTCCTATAGCAGTACTGTTGCGATTGCTTGTAAGACAGACGGTAATAATGGCGTGGTTACGCTACCTTAAACTTGCTGTGACTTTATTATTAAATATTTTTTGTGCTACGTTGGAGAACTTTGATTATTTAAAGAACTTACTAGGCTTAAAATTGAAGTTATTAGAAGTTCATAATGGAGAAATGGCATAATAAAATTCCGTTGGTGTTAAAATGAAACCAACGGTAGACATTGGGGAGAATGATAGTAATCAGTGTGTG
>PNEQ01009785.1:109296-132829 GCA_003012365.1 Medauroidea extradentata
GTGAGTGTTTGTGGAAACTCCTATTAGACTGGTGGCTCCCTCTTTTTGAACTTAAATTTTCGTGTGTCGTAAATGAGGCGCATTGATACATGACTGGATTATTTACTAAGCACTGTGTTCATCCTCATGAACTCTTTTATTCCCGAGAGAGGGGATGGTGGTGGAATTCCTTAAATACCGAGTCCGGACCTTGGCGAGGAGTCTCTTCGTCTGGTTAGGGCCAGATCATCACCGTCGCGTCCTTGGTTCATTGCCCGGGATAGCGAACATCGATTTATTATGGAAGTAAACTACTTTTCTGCGAGGCATCGACGAAATATTTAAAGTTAAGTATGTTTTCCATGGGAGGCTTATTGAGGATAGTTACTGCGCCGTGTTGGAGGACACAAAAGGGCTGAAATTGAGGTCAGATCGCCCACTAGGCATATAATTATTTGTTTATATGTTGGGCAAATTTTGGAAATTTGTGTGATGGATAATGAATATCTATAATGTTGCGTGGCGTCGTGAACTTAGTAAAAATCAAGGTTTTCTTTCTTAGGCGCATGATTAATTGTATTTATCCCGGTCGCATCCTATGTGTTAAAAGGGAAAATGTCATTCAATGACTTGGTAATTTTAAACAGTAAACATGCGCAAATTGTTATTGCCTTGTTAATTACTTTGGTACATAAGGGAATAATGATTATAGTGTGTTAAATGTCGATATTGTACCAGATGTTACATAAAACTGAGAATGTCATTTATAAGGACCTATATAAGTGCTAGTTTGGATGCACTTTTACATTGTAAATTTTCATATGATTCAAAGTGAGTTTTCTGTATTTTCGGCGAACATTGATCCAATACCTTGGTGAAATTATTAAAATATTTTGTACCTTATTACCTTTTTCAATAATATAATACATTGTTTATATTGAATTCTATTGGTTTTTCCATTAAGTTCATCCCCTGGAGCATCAACCCACTTGATAATGAGTGTCTTAATTTTCCTGTAACATTGGCAGGTGGGCGAATTATTTTCTGAATGATTGCTGGGGTGCAGTGGTGTACCTATTGTGTTGCTCTCCCCCTCAGGGGTCGTTACAATTTGCTCATACCTCTTAGATCTATAAACATTATGTAAACCCCGACACAATTTGTAATTTACCTCAAACGTTGTGCAAAAATCAACGCTCTATCGAAATCTCAGATTTACTTTAAGCGATCGATTAAGCAGCTCTATTAACCCCTTAGTTGATCAAAAAATCATATTTTCGCTAGAATTTACATTATGTTCGCTGAGTTAATCTGTCTGACATCAGTTTGCACATCATCCTAGTACCACAGAAAAAATCCCACTCAATGGTATTGCAAACTCAACTTGCTAACACTAGCGCACACACATACACCACACGGACTGTGGCAACATTTGGTTCACAAGAAGTGATTTTGACTCCAAGTATATAGTTTTTGTACAGCCTTTCACAGACTATTTATGGAAAAAATCACTCGGCAATTTACAATTTTCGGTTATGGAATAACGTTAAGTTAATTTTTTTTCTTGGACTGAAGTACAACTTTCAGGTATCTATACCCACGTTGCAATCCACGTGGGGAGGAGCACGGCGGTCACGTTTGAAGTCAAGGTCACGAGATTTTTTACTATGGACAACGTGTATAGCTTAGATTACATTTGTGAGGCTTCATCTGTTTCAGTCAATACTCGTTTCCACAGCCCTTTTATTCCGCCAAGGTCTTAAACAAATCCAAAACCAAAAAGGCTGAATTTTAAACTGAAAATTTAAAAATTTCAACAATTCTTTTAAAATAATTTTTTTTTTGTTTTATGTGTTTCAAATCATAGCCTACGACATTGTTATACACTGCGAATTTTTTCGGTTTGTTATGCCAGTCGGTTTTAGTGGCGTACATAAAACCGTAAAGTGCAACTTTAGACGTTTACGACTCATTACGCAAAAACTATGAGAGATACAAAATGTTCCTAAGAGGAAGATTTAATCACAATTTATGTATAAAATAAGAAAATAATATATGGTACAAATATAAAAATAATAGACGTTGAAAACTGCGATGAACTGCGCCCTTAAGATCCCAACTTTCTTGCACAATTCAAACCGGCACTGAGTCTGCTCCTATAACGTCTAACTTTCGTATGTTCGTTTCAAAGCGACCGTAACAGCTACTCGACTTCTGTAAGCTGCCGGCTCTGTGCGCCGGTTCTGGCGTCTGAGTGAGGGCGACGACCCCCCGAAAGCCCGGCCGCGCAAAAAAGGGGGCGCGCTGCCAATGCTGGAGGCAGGCACCTTTTCCACTTAAGTGTATTAAACGGAAGGGACGGAAATTTTTCAGATTGTCGACAAGCTCGTTATTTATATTCGCCGGTAATATCCTGAAGTGGCTGCCACCCCCACCCCCTTGGGCGGCAACCCCTCTTTCGGCTGTGCGACGCAGGCAGGACCATGAAAATGTAAATGTCTTTAATGGAGATGTGTTGTCCGTCGTATTGCGGAGGGGAAGGGCTTGGATATGGCACGAGCAAGAGTGGAGAGTGGGGGTAGAGGGAAGTTAGGAGCTGGAAAGCAACCCTCTTCCCATTCCTTTACAGTTCGCGGCAAGATTTTGTGTCGCTGTAACCCAGGGCCCGTATACGAGTAATTTAGTGAAAACCAACCACTCCGGAAAATCTGTCAGAGACTCATCAAAATATCGGTGGCACAGCACCTCATTAGTTTGAACAACTTGCCAATTTATAACGTAGATCAATGATATCAAACCGTAACGTCTCTGGGTGGCTGAATACTAGGCCTTACTTCACACGTGGTTAAAGTCAGAACATGTGATTTCAATTTTATTATTTTTTTTGATTGTCATGCAATTCATGCAAAACTAAAGAACTCTAGAAATCGTCAAATTAGTTTTCTAATTGTCCCTACAAACAGCAATACATAGCCGTGCTGTTACCGCAAATTCTAATTCGGTTCAAATAAAATTTTTTATGACGTTGGCCATATGAGTTATTACGAAACGGTAACAATTGGAGAGCATACGATATGACTCGTAATTAGAAGTTTGAGTTACAAATCAATTGTCTTTGGAAGATTGTTGCGACGTAGGTAAATGGTTATTGTGAAATACTATGGACATATCCCATTTCAGTAGTACCTAGTCTCAGAAAATCAAGAGTAAAAAATTAAAATCAAAGTAAAAAATCAAGCCTGATTGGCTATAGTCATCACAGCCTACATAAACAAAAATATAACCTAAAAAAATCCCAAGAGGAATTGTATCAATCCCCAAAAAGATACAAATAAACGGAAAACGAAATTTCAAAACAAACAAGCAAGCGATAAAAACAAAGACTGCAGAGAAAATTCGGGATACCGAAATTAAAACAGCACATACAGTAACTAAACATAATACAATGTAACATAGAAAACAGAGGAGATTTTCTCAGAGGAGCTAATCGCGACGTTTCGGGAGCAGATGTTGAATGATCTTACTGTCGACGAGACGCTATTCTCCTCTCACTATAGCTCCTCCGTAAATGATTGTGCAGTTTCAACTTTTGTGGTGCCACAGGACATAGAGATTTAGATGGGCACACGCCCTGAACAAATTCTTTCGTGTTTGTTGCTGTGCATGCCTGAATAGTTTCCCCACATATAATAACCACAGCAGGGTGCCCACACAAATTTGTAATAAAATTTCTCTGACTTTTCTCTGACAATAATTTCATATTCACCTGACTATTTAGTAATTTTCCGAAAGAAATATTGTAAATTATTTGAAACTGGAATTACAATTTAAATAGGCTACGCCTTGTATACTAAACTTCGTAGTGGGCATGACTATACATACACTAAACTATTATCTGGAAAAAAGATTCTACCGTCTGGGTGATGGCATATTAGTGCGTGAACATTTATCCCCTCAAATTAATGAATCACTGTGGAATTTCTGTAACTTCTCCATAATTTCATGTAAGGACCCTTGCTTTGTCCGACTAATTTCAAGTGTCCTGATTTTTCCTTGATTTTTCCTGACTTTCCAAAATGTGGACATCCTGTTGATAGGGTCTACCCGTCGGAAAATATCATTGTCAACGAATCTGTTGATTGCTTTTGGTTCAAACCTGTGGAAATCTTCTAGAATAAAAGGGCATTGCGAATTACTGATCAGTCGGAGGTGTAAGGGATGAAACACCTTAAGCCGCAGACGTGTATGGTGAGGGACTGGCGCCGGTCCTATGGCAAGCCGCGGGTCGACTGACCTTGAGACCTGGTCCTCGCTTACTGCCATTGTTCCCGAGCTATTCTCGTCATGTGACGATCTGCCGTGTATATATAGTGGTCCTGGGACCCTCGCGCGCCACGCCTCCTTGCTCCCGCTCATCTTTGTTTTTAATGATAAGCCTTTATGTAAGAGGCTCCCTCGACAGTACTCAAGCGTCAAATAGGCTCCGTAGTTCTCAAACTTTTTGGATCATCGCCCCCCTTAGGATCACGAAACTAGTGCCCAGCGCCCCCTCTCTAGCTTTTCCATAACCCTCTTGATGACTCACCGACCCTCAAGGTGTCCGCACAGCCCCATAAGGGGCGATATCGTCAACTTTGAGCACCACTGAAATAGGGCAATAATAGTAACGTTTATTAAGGTGGCCGCCTGCCGAGGTAGCCGAGCGGTATGCAGAGATTCGGTCGATTGAAGATTATTCGAATACTTCTCAACGTGTGTGAGTGATGTCTGATTAGGAATACCATTCAAAGAACTTTATAAGTATGTACAGTCTATATCAATGTCAAGGTCATCTTGTATTATTTGAAGCTTATTTTCTCGTAGCAGAAAATTTTGAAAATTGGTGCAAATAGTAAAAAAAAGTATATGCGTGTAAAATATGCCTTTATACTTAATGTTGCGCAATAAAATAATAGGGTCACTACTGCGTATCTAATACAGGCGATCTGCGGGAAAGAAAACTACACGTCAGTTAAGGGATATGGAAAGACAATACGTCCAGCAAACGACTGGAATACTCAATTGTCGATAAAATTTGAACTAAATGACGTCATTCTAAGAAATTTTTTTGCTGAGTTGATATTTTATTTACGGACGTCTGTTTATACAGCTATAGCTGCTTTGATTTCGAGTAAAAAAAATTAAAAACAGATTTTAGAAAAATATGGGACTGAAGCCACAAAATCCATAAAACTTGAAAACTTTGGTTCTTATAGTTTTTAATGTGATAATATCCAGGCCTCTATAACAACCGAAATAAAAAAATACATTCGCGTTTTGATTTGAAGATAACTTTTTGTATCCCAAAACCTCTCGCGCATAACTTTATGGATGTTTTACTTTATAAACAGACGTCTGCAAAAAAGTCTCATCGAGTTATGACAAGCAGCTCAGATTTTATCACGACTGAGTATTCCAGTCATTCGCTCGACATCTTGCCTTTTGGATGCCCCTTAAGTGACTAGAATAATGTGTTATGCGCGGTTTTTAACCCTTATCGCTCTTTACATCTAGTTCCAGGACGTGCAAAAAAGTCCATTCACATGATCACCTTAAGGGAGATCTGCATCCGTCATTTTTGGAATAGTGATGGAACATCTGCATTTAATTTGGCCTACAAATTTTGTATAACGTTCAATGCTTTGAAAAGACAGAAGGATTTGTTTCTTACATTGTATACATTTGGCATTGTTCGACTGCTGTTTTTACTTTACTTATGACCAGCGGTAGAAAAAAATAACTTTCTTCGTCCGGAAGGTTATAAGTCAGAAACTAAGACAGGTCGTGAAAGTGTGGCAATTTGGTAACGCTTAAGAAGGTAACGTGCGCCATGTCAGACGGGAAAATTTAATAAACCTCATTGTATGGAACTTAGAGCAAAAATTAAGGAATTCGTATATGGAAGGTACTGATCCCTATTAAGGGCGCCTCCTACGCGCGTGTTAGAGTCTCAGAAGCGACGGAGCTATGTGGATGACCTTGAAGCATGCATCATATACCACAACGAGCCAAGCGCAGAACTAGCGAGCAAGATTCCGCCGATCAAATTTTACTATGGAACTGTAATAGGTGACCATATATTTTTATTGGTGGAAGTCTGTAGCATAGTTGAATACAAGTTTATATCTGAGCTTCGCAAACGTCCGGTTAGTAGTTTGAAGTACGGCAGTCGTGATGGACCATTTTCCCCTAAGTTGGAGAGTTTAGAAACAGTCTTTTTTTTTAATGAGTATGGTGTTTAACAATGATTTTCCGACCTTGTTCGAAGTGTTTTGTTGTCATATATTGACACAACGGGCGTAGGTGGAATAATTTCCTGAAAAAGAAGAAACAGCACAACGCGCTTGGAGCACGGGTTAAACGTCGTCCTTAACATAACTGTAACAAATGATAACCTGGAGACTAGGAAACTGCTCGCTATGCCAGTGGTCTTGAATGCGTAGTTGGTACAATGCGTGCCACATTAGTTGGCGCGTAGCAGCTGCTGAGAATATGGTGACATTCCCGCAATTCGAACATTAGACCATGGCACAAAGACATAGTGAAACCCGGGATGAAAACAGTGACTCCGAGTACATAAAAAGTGTTCTACTAAGAGACAATGGTATATTAGATGCAAGACACCCACGCCTGCTATACTCCATCTTAGGTGGTATGCGCAGTACAGTGAACTAGGTCAAAAATTTAGTGTTATTGTTATATAATATGTATATATAAATAAACACTAATATGTAAAACATGAAGGATGTTGAAAGGCATCGTCGTACACCTTCTCTGACTTTTTAAAAAATACAGTACACACAAAAGTTTTCGCCTGGATTATTTTAACGACTTGGAGAAACACGCGAAGAAGTTTCAATCTCCTTTTTTTTTTGTACTCCCGTAAAAGCGCGTCTTCCGTAATTTGTGTTAAAGGGCAACGGTAACGCTTATATTTTTGTCATATCCTTCCCCTCTAAACTACTTAAAATATTGAATTTCATGTGACTTTCTGAGCCGGCATCCCTGGCAGCATTTGAATAATATACGAGACGTTTATTTACCCTGTTACCAACGGTGATAGCACGTTACGGTATTATTTTCTTTGCATATTATGTTGGAACTAGTTATTCGCACGGTTTAAGTAACACCACTACTTCGGATTATCTGTAATCACGTCTCAAGTTTTGTGGCATACGTGTTTCTAAGAAACAGGTTATTCTGATTTCTCCTGCATCAAAGTATGCTTTGTTTACCAGATTCCGTGCCCATAATCCGTTCAAGTGTTAATCGAAGACGCCAGTCTCTGTAGCGTGTTCGGTAACACGTCGGCCTACGGTGCGAGAGGTCTTGGGTTCGAATACCAGCATGAGTATGGATGTTTGCGTCGTTTACTTCTGTTCAGATAGTTTGTAAAGCGTCCCTTACTATGCCTAACGGAGTAAAACCGGTGGACGTAAATAAACCGTCTAAATAAATTAATAAATACATTGGAAGAATACAAAACAGTTGATATAATTAAAGTAATAATCAAGTTTAAATTAAAATTTTAAAAAATCCCCGACACATAGGATACTAAATTTCAAAATTATCAGACCAGTAGAATTGCTCACATAAAAAAAAAAAAAAAAAAAAAAAGAACTGATGATTTTTAAACGGCTGAACAGATTTCCTTGAATCATAGCTAAGATCACTCTCGATCAAGTCAACTTTCAAATAAAAAAAAGCATCATAATCGCAAAATAGGTTCATAAGTTTAGGAGCTACGATGCCAGACATACACGTCAAACTTATAACACCCTTCTCTTTACGTCGGGGGTTAAAAAAAAAACGAGATTGTATGGACTAACTGGAGGATGGTAGAGTTGTGAGGGCATTCTCTTACTGTTCATCTTTTGCTGCTCAAGTATCCGTCGTTCTTGTAAAGCTTGGGATGGCGATGCGAGCTTATTACGTTTGACAACGGCTGCACAAACACGACAATGTCTTCTCAACGACCCGTCGCTACATTGCGGTTCTCATCTGGCTGCAGGCGCGAGTTCTAACTAAACATTACGTTCAGACGAACAATGCGACAGCTCAGACCATAAGTAATCCGGACACAATGTACGCAGCAGCTAGAGAGCTCTCGCAAGATATCTGTATGTCATAGAGGAGGAGGTTAGGGAGGGGAGAAATGAGATGAGTCTTTTAACACTCCTCTTACAACTGTAATCAAGTCGGGGCTGCGGAACTATAACGTGATATATGGCTGTTCAAGAAGCACATTATATTTACTAAATTTATAGCATATATATCGTTTGTTTTTGCTGTAATGTTAAAAGAATTCAGACATATGTTTGACTATAGTGAAAAATTAAACAGTAAGGGGAATTACATACTACTCAAATTTATCATCACGACATCGGAATGTCATGGAAACTTGATTTATGTGTGAGACTAGTCATGTGGTCTGCCTAGAAAGATTTGTGCTCATAACAGCCTGCAAAAAGCCTTACCACAGATTTTTTTTTATTTCGAAATACAATATTAATTCATGACACTGCGGTGATTTCAAGAAATACACCAACTTGAATTTAAGTTTGTGATGAAATAACTTCATTGATTGTACTCGAAACTAAATTTTACTATAATAGTTATGTTTTTAAAAAAACATGGCATTAATCTAATTATTATTAGGTATCTTTATCAAGCGATGTATACCGAAACCATACAATGTCATCAATATGCCTGCCTGTATTTTTTTGCTTTTGGACTTTAACTTTCTGTAATTATGTGGTTAATTCACTTATTTAAAATTAATACCCCCCTTCTGAACCTATAATGTATTATTAGAATAGTGTTATTCACCAGGCATTGATTAAACAATGCAACCTCCAAAGCACCTAATTTATATTTTATAATTAAGTAACAATGAAATCGTCTTAGGGTAATCAAAAACGAATACACTTAGGTATTGTTACAAAATTACTTTTACATTTTTCTGTTAATTTGTCACTTTCTTTGTAAAGTAAAAGTCGAAAATAAACTTTATCAGAAACACAATCACTTTAAATAATGACTTAATGAAGTTATTAAACATTCAGAATGATAGATATTCATATATATTATCATTTAGCACTTTTTGTAAGTGTGTTGTGATATTGGTCTTACTTGAATATATATTATTTTACGTATATGAATTATATTCTTATTTTTATTTTCTCCAACTCCCACAATGATACCTTGTTGTGCAGTAAGGTTTAAAGGAGAAAATAAAGCTACAGAACTTTCTACCAGAGAAATGAGGAAAGAAAACGATCAATAACCTCCTGTATGTGCAATAGATTTATTAAGTGAAATAAATAAATTTGATGTAGTAGTTCTTATATGGGTGAAAACACAGGAAATTACAAATCATTTACGCTATTGAAACTAAATCAAGACAAACATTACATGAGGTGGAGTCGTGACTCAGTAAGCTGGAGTGGCGACCCGACCTCTCCTGGGTACGAACTAGGCGGGTGGCTTCAGAAAACTCAACGATGACTAAAACTCAGATTTCTATACGAGCTGTCTCTTAGTGTCCCGGCAGTGAGTTATTATTTGTGGGCGCATAATAAAAAAACACAGGTGTTGAAGAATGTCTCGTATTTAAGAACTTAATCCGTAGTTTTGAAAAAACTTAAATGAGTCTCTGCCTTTGATAAATGATAGAAGCCCCAGCAAAGTTCGAATTTGAATGTGTAGGTTACCGCAAATCTTCCACGACGTCACTCTCGTAAAACGACTGGACTTTTCAAAATAACATCTGGGTATGGTTTCCCAGCTCAAAAGACATCCTTCCTTCCTTCTGGCATTTGTTCGAACCGATGTTGAAGGTGATCAACTCTAGAACTAGAAATCTTGAAGTCAGCCCGTCGTAAAACAAAATTTTTTTTCTCTTTAAACCGTCGTGTTGTTATCATCCTCGAACAAAAACTTCGTCTCAACGCCCCTTTCTCCTTGACCACCGCGACCTATCGATACCCAGGATCAGCTCAGACCCGTGACCTCAGTAATCAACATTATAAACATAAAAGAAAAAGGAAAAAATATTAAGTTCTGCCACAGACAATAAAACATACATAGAATAAATACCTTCGTGAATAAACAAACCTTTATCCTGGCGCGAGGCATACTGTGACCAAAGACACATCATGATTTACTTTATGTAAATAACTTAACAGGAGAAATTTAATATTCATTCTGGCAAAACGACATGTCACAGCGTGTTTCAGACAAACACATTTATTTCACTTACAGTAATTTTAAATTTACACAGTAATCCAAACGCAATGAGGTTTTAATTGGATTCACGTGTTGTAAACAAAATTTACATCTAAAATTACATTGTTATGTTTAATTATAACCGTTAGTGTTGCAAATTAGCATGTAGGCAACAATTGAAAATGTCATTCATAAGATTAAGCGTGTATTTTATATTTAACGGATGTATGGTTACCTGATTTTGAACTATCACTTTTATACCAGGCCGTAATTACTTCTGCTGGAAAAACGACAACGCATAAAACAGCTGAGCAGCCTACTCTAAGTTAGTCAATGTTTTTTTTATTCCGGCAGTAATTATCGTACCCAACGTATTCGGTTATTTACAGACGTACAGAAATAAATACACAGTCAGAAATGTCGCATTTAGATGGATAACGCGCTGGGACAGACTGTCCAGTTTGTGAAGCAATATCCATCAATTCAACGTATTTTTTCTCTGAGTCTCACGCGAAGTGCAGCGCAGTTTCTGTTATTATTGTTACCCCTGGTAGTTATTTTCGTGCCTGCGTTTATTTACTGGCACAAATAAGGCCACTGCAGCCGTACGACCAGAAGTCGTAGGAATTTGGCGCTGTTTCGCCGGCAAGACAGTGCAAGGGACTATTTTCACTGCACGGTCGACCGAGAAACAAGCGAGAACAGAGGGCTTTGAAGCTCGCTACGGGGCCAGAAGCTGTGACGCTCGCTGCGGGCCAAACGGTGCCAGAGGCGGGCGGGAGCCTGCCTCTCTTTCAACGCCAATTTACCAGAGAGCTGTGCCGAGGGGGGTCCCGCCCACCATGTAGGAGGTCTGGTGAGGAGGGGGAGAGGACTTGTTGATTGCTTCCTGCTCCGAGTGGCTGCGCTTCCTGTCTGCATAATGAAATGACACGGCGGAGAGCTTGCAAGGTACACTCGGAAACTGATCTTATCAGCGCCTGACACGGTACTATCCGCACTCCGCCTCCATCAAATTAACTGTCGCCTCCGTCTGAGTAACATCTTCATTACCTAATAACTTCCGAGAAGATGCCTTGCATTGATTTACGCAACGCACGCTAGTCAGCTACCGTACGCTACATCTTAAAAATTTCATATACGCATACCCGCGCTCTATTTTCTTGAGCGGCACGAGAGGAGTGTACTAGGGAGAAAATATTTTTCGACTGGATATAAAGATATATAGAAGTTACAGATCATCCTTTAAGATATTCTGTAACAGAACAATACAACACAACACAGAGAATATACGGAAATCAGGGTTGTTTTAAAATGCATTAAGCTGACTCATTATCAGATCCTAGAAAATACTTATAATTGGAGAAGGATCAAAATAACTTTTACAAATAATATTTCTAATAACATCAAATGATCTCATGGTTACGTAAGTAGTCACGGAAACAAACGTAACATCCGAACGAAACCAACATAACAAATACGAATGTTGGTTATAAACGGCCAAATGTACGTGGAAACTGCACTTAATTGTTATTTCACATAACGTGCATTATCTGTGTATTTGACGCACATTTGCGTGATCACGTTGTATAAACTAATAATGCATTTTGGAGGTTTACTATTATTATTATTATTATTATTTTTAGTTAATTCGTGCAGCGCTCTCAGAGAAAATATCACCAGACTAAAACTCAACCCATCAAAAAAATTTCAGAATGTTTTAATTCAAATGAACACTGGATCCTTAATTAAAACACGAGAGCTTGTTCGAGTGTATGAAGTTGGGCAGAAAGTGCGTGTTTTGCATGTTACATATGAAATGGTTCCAACTTCGCGCTGATTAAAACACGATCCTAGAAGCAGTCTACGTTCATGCTACTGAACACTCTGCTAGGACACAGCGCCAGCTCAGCTTAATCAGGTCAAGACATACCATTCTTTTTTTTTTATTCCTGCTAACCCAGTTTTACGGCGCCAACGTAGGTCGATATTACCTTGTCAGTTTTGATGAGCTATCGATCGTAGTCACAAGCGAGCACAAGTCACTACCGTCGCGTTGTAAAAGTATTCTCGTCCCGTTTGTACAGCGGGAAGAGATATTTCCTTACGCCAAATTAAACCAAGAAAAACGTGTTGTTCTTATTAAAGAATTTCATTTGTTTCTTGTTTCAGCACACCTTATTTCTAAACAGTAATAAACGGAAAAGCTTTCCGTTTTGTAATTATGTTTCGTAACTTATTGTGGGATTGTATTAAACGAAAACGTGCTGTATTATAATAAAGCAACAACACAAGTTCGATTGAATCTTTAAAACGAAATTTAAAAAATGCCTTTAAGACAACCGAGGATAGACATGCGTGTGTCCTTTGCATTTAATAAAAAAAAAAACTCTGGATTTGCTAACGATCTCTGTTACTCAAACAAGTTTATATTTTGTAAACATGCATATTTAAGGAACTACGATAGGAAGGAGAAAGAAATTTGGCAAAATATGAATGAGTTCAAAATACAAAGTCTAAAAATGTACCTATTTAGAGGCCAACACAACGAAAATATTTTTGTTACCGACACCAGATACCAAATATGTTTTCGGGGCTTACACTGTTCGAAATACGCATTACAAAACATGCAATTCTCCGTGTATTATACAAGGTTTGAAGTGGTCAGTTTGTTACAAATGTTATATTTCTAAGTGTAAATGCGAGTGGTCTAGACTTTAAGAGCGACATAATAAATCAAAGCTTAGTTTAAATTAATTTACCTCGTAATAATGTGCAAGTCTTTGCGATGAAGAATGCTCCAAGTTTCCTCGACTATGACAAACGTAACTACGACAATATTTTGGTCAGAACTTGACAGCGAGGTCTTGTGTACTGGTGAGAACTATGTAAGATATGGATCAGCATAGTAATTAATGAGGCGGGGTAGAGGGGAGTGACAGTCCTCGAGAAAATACATCAGCGAAAGACAGAGCCCGCCACGCTTCCCACACGCGAAAGTACTGTACATCACAACTATCGGAAACACAACAAGGTTCCAGTTTAGAACGTACTGCGAAAGTGTTAATGTTTCCCGATCAAAGTAACTTTATTTATTACGTAGGGCACATTTCTGTAAATTTTTCAAATTGTTTACGAGCAGTTTTAATTGTACTGTACTAATAATGCCTGACCAATACAAATGTAGTCTCGTATTTATAATTTATATAACAATGCCAAATTTCCATAATTTCTTCTAGCTTGCGTTTCATGTTGCGTGAACACTCTGTACTGGAAACTGTGAATATTCACAGTTTTACAGTAAATCCCCACTGATTCTATTAGTTGAAACTGCTCCATCGGAAATCTGTGAAAAACTACGGAGTGCGCCAGAATGATTGATGAATTTTTCACCAATATGAAATTAACTTTGCCTAGATTTACTATAAAAAACAATTTTATACTACATAAAATTTAATTTTGCTTCTTTTTTTTTTCTAAATTATGTAAACTCGAGAAAAGTATGCCCCAATGTTAAAATTTTGATGAATACCACCGACCTTTGACATACGCAAATACTATCACTAGCCTAACGTGAGCACTTGACAAGAGTTACCGTGAAAGGACCTTTTAAGTGTCGTTAATCAGCTTAACTTCATTGCTATTGGCAGAGTGTTTTTGTGCAGAGCCGTTTATTCATCAGCTGTGCCAATCAGTACACGGACAACTGCGACATATGACGTCTGTGATTTGGGGGTTTAACTTCAAGACGCTGGGTGTTACGGCATGCAATCATTGACCACAAAGCAGAGATGCAGGTGTGCACGTCAGACGATGGAACAAAGTCCTGCGAAAATCTTTTCGCGAAAACTACCGGGCCCTATCAATGATAGGTATTACTTTTGTACAACATTTTCCTAGTAACAAACTTCCTGTTTAAAGTAGAGAAAGGATTTTTCAAAGCAGCGTTACTGCACATTGAGCAAAAAGGGCGAAACTGAACAACAAGAGTACTTATTACTCTGTAGGCCTACTGAAAATATTACAGCACATTTAAGTGCAACATTAAAACACATAATATAACTAGCTGCTAGTTGTATAGAACATATTATATATCAGACGCTGAAAACCGCGAAAGCTGTGAGATCCCAGCATATTTGTCGAGGGACAGCGGGAAGTGGTAGGGGACAAGGGTTACACGGAATCAGGGTCACAAACTCTTGACATTGCCTGTCTCGCACGTTCGCAATTGGCGTCTTGTCCGAGCACATCCAAATGCCGATTGGTGCAAGATGACCCTCTGGCGTCACAGCTCACGATCCAGCGTGTTCCTAGTTTATTCGTCAACTAGTCTTGTCCGTTGACAAGTCCGAGGCTGTCTAAAGATAGAGGAGGAAAATTATTTACCATGCGCATGAGCAAACACACAACTTCAGTGATGCTAAGTACTGAAACGCGGTTGACGGAAAACTAGAATAAAATGACTAACTTACTTCTCACTTTAGACATGCAAGATTACTTATGGTTTTTTTTAACCACACAAAAGAAAATAATTTCCGAAACTGAATTTTAAAAATTTCGTTATAGACCCAATATTAGAAACACGCAACCCCTCCCCCCATAAAAATGTAAAAACTGTATGTATTTACTATGCTGTAGTTCTTGAACATCCTGATGAGCAATACAATGTGTACGCCTGATTCGATTTGTTAGTACATGTTCTTCGCGGACGTCACGTCAGAATAGAACTTTAACATGAACATTGCATCCTTCCGCATACTGCATGCTTTTTGCAACACTGTAACGCAAGCGGTTGGACATGATTAAATATGTGTTCCTTTAACAGAAAGCATCTTCGAGCTTTTGCAGTTAAATGTGATACGTAAGTTACACTAGTACAACAATACGTGGTTTGATTCTACTCCACGCTACTTCAACCTCAACGAAAATGGCAAATGTGATCACATACTGTTAGCAAAACTCGAGAATATGGTTCAAAGACTGCCACACCACAACCGATCTAATATTTTCAGTCAAGAAATCAAAATCATCGAAAGCTTTTTTAAAATAATTAAAAACTCTACAAACATATTTTCACTCCTCTTACTTTGAATTTTAAGACTACTCGCTAGCACATGTGCATAAAAACTCCAACGAGTTGGTTATTTTTACACATGTTTGACAAAGTCATACTTATGTATGTGCATACATTTTTTAAATTTGATTTCTTTGAAGTCACTACTGTAAACATATTTCTATTTATGATAATTCGTAATTTACTGGATTAATTTTTGTTTTACTTCCAGAGTATGGTGACAATGTGCTGGAGTATATTAAACGTTCTTCTCTCTTTTAGCTTCTCCCGCTTCTCTCTCAAACCACTGACATACTGTATATAAATGCAAAACAGTCTAACTTTGCTTTCGGATACTAACTTCTTCATTCCAAGGAAGACACGGCACGTTTGTCTTGCGGTTCACGGAACATTTTCGAGACATCTCTGACAACATAGAATTACAAACTTGTACACGTTGGTTTTGTATATGTGGTTCACTTGAAACTGAGCACTTCCCAACACTTATAATAACAAAAAAAATGTATTTATTGGGGCTAAACAAGTAAAGTTTCGATAATTCTGGAATGTAAACTTCCGTGTACCAGGAAATCGATACTCAAGACAGGTTATCTGCGGACTTGACTTTTCGAGCGTCAAGCTTGGAAATTCACGCTTTCAAGAAAGTTTAATGCTGAAACGAGATGGTAACCTATTACCTACCTGAGAGACATGACGTGAACGAGGCTAGGGATTTAAATATTAAATTATATTCGACGGCTCAGACATTTTTAAGGATATCGCTTTGTGGAAAAATAACTTTTATATTGAGAAAAGGAGAATATTGCTACAGGAATAAAAACGTAAGAAAATATTTACGCTATGAGATGTCGTTTAGTGTTTCTTGATTGTGAAAATACTTACATGGTCACAAGTTTTAGGGAATTTTAAAAACTCTCTCAAAGATCCTATACCAATGTGGACCTCACTGAAATGAGCAAAACTTCAGCGGTGGCGTATATGTAGGCTCGATAGTTACTATGCCACAGTGAATATAATTTGGACGGCATTAAACAGCAAGGAACCAACCCACATTTAACTGGAACTGAGATCTTCAAGGTCAACGTTTTCTGTGTGTATCTAAGACTATTATAAACAATTTTTTCTGGGATGATTTTTTTTCGTCAAATAATGTGATTTAGTATCCTTATTCTTTTTCTGAGATGCATTTCGGAGCTTTTCCTTCTACGCGGTATGATTATCTCCAAATCGATTAATTTGTGGGTTGGTTCCTTTCTGCTTAATGCCGTCCATTTAACATGTAACACGTATATCTACCACTCCTGCCCGCGCTACGTCTCCGAGACAGGCAGCGCTCTTAAGGCGCCTCCATATACCTGCACTTTAAATTAATGTAAATGTAATTAAAATAAAAAAACACATTAATTAAAATTATGTCGATATAAGTTTAAACAATCAATGTACCTAATAGAAAAAAATTAGAGCCTCTCAAAATTGCTAAAACAGCTTTATCAGACAGCTGTGTGTCCGAAAATACCAACCGAATTCGAAAAACACTAATACAGAAACATGCATTAAACTTTAAACTAAACTTACCATGAATACAATATGGTCACTGCTTAGTCTGCTAGAAAATTGAATAATATTTAGAGATGGTGGAATTTCACGGATTCTATTACCTGTATGTTAGAATCAAATATCCTATACATACTCAAACCCTGTCTTGCGGTAACAATCGTGGAGCAATAATTTATATCATCCTAATCTAATTACAATATTTGTACAAACATCAAATAAATATTTGTTACTGAAATCTTAAAATACATAGTACTAAAAAAATCCAGTGAGATTTTATTATATATGCGAGCGTTCAAAAAGTTTGTGCTTAGTAAAATCACATAATATTACGTACTACATTTTTAATTTACATGAAAAAATGTTTTAAAATATTTTACTAGCTTTTATTTAACTTTGCAATGTTTGTATGTTTGTTCGGGTTAAATCCTGCAACTGAATTTTAAAGCAGTTATCCTCAACCGATTGAGCGGAAATTTTGCATATATGTTTTGTTTGGATAACAATGCATGGTTAGCTAAGTAATGTCATTCTAAATCCAATATGGCGGACTAGTATTTTTTATACATTCCCATGATATGGGTATCAAATGAAAGAAATTGCTGAGAAGACAACGAATAAAAACAATTAACAGAAAAAATTACAAACTTTTATATAACTTGCAATATTTGTATGTTTTTCGGGGTAAATATTACAACATAATTTTCAGGCAGTTATCATCAACCGATTGAGCTGAAATTTTGCATACACGTTTAGTTTGGATGGCAATGCATGGTTAACTAAGTGACGTCATTCCAAATTCAATATGGCGGAACTCTCAAGATGGCGGACTAGTTAATTTTTATCCATTCCAATTATATGGGTATGAAATAAGAGGGTTATCAGAGAAGAAAACAAGTGAAATGACGTCCACGTTCAGCTCTTCGAGGAAATGGTGTACTACTGCCCGGCTGAACGGGGGCGTGTCTTAAGGGCGCGGTTCACCTTAGTTTTCAACGTCTTTTTTTATTTTTATGTTGGTAGCAGATTTTAATTTAATTTTATACATAAATTGTGACTAAATATTCCTCTTGGGAAATCTTTGTATTTCTCATAGTTTTTGCGTAATGAGTCGTAAACGTCAAAATTTGGACTTTACGGTTTATGTACGCCACTAAAACCAACTTACATACCAAACTGAAAAAAAAATTACACTATATAACACTGTCGTAGGCTATGATTTGACCAATATAATATATATATATATATATATATATATATATATATATATATATATATATATATATATATATTGTATTTCTAAAAAATAAATGATAATTTTTTAAATTTCCATTTCAAAATTCAACATTTTTTATTAAATACAAAAGTATTTTATTTTTAGTTTTTGTATATGTCAAATCATAGCCTACAACATTGTTGTACACTGTGAATTTTTTCAGTTTGGTATGTTAATTGGTTTTAAAGGCGTACTTAAAACCGTAAGTGCAAGTCCTGACGCTTACGACTCATTACGCAAAAACTATGTGAGATACAAAAATTTCCTAAGAGGAATATTTAATCAAAATTTATGTATAAAATATGAAAAAATAATTGGTACCAATACAAAAATAAAAAAAAGACGTTAAAAACTTAGGTGAACCGCGCCCATAACTAACATCGACCTACACCCTGGGCAAATCCTAGCGGTGGTGGGGAAAAAAAATCAAACCGGGATCTGTGTATTGTTAGACCCAAGTAAGGTTAATTCTACTACAGGTTAGAAAAATCAATGTTAAAAGTTTGTGCACTAGCAAAATTGAGCGCTAGTATCGATAATGGGTGCAAACTGACCAATCACAGAGCTTTCCTAAATTTGAAGTTACGTGAAGTTGATAATTTAAAACGCGAAATTATTTTATTTTCACTTTAAAATTAAGTTACATGACTTCTGTCATTTCCAAGCCTATTTAAAATAAATTTTACTACAGTTTCGTATTTTTCTGGTCCACGTGCGATTGCAGCGAAACTAGCGGCAGAAATTTTCCCTGTGCCAAACTCATTTTCTTTCTAACCTGTAGTAGAATTAACCTTAGCACAAGTAAGCTGCTAGCTGTAATAAGTTGCGCATACCTCTAAACACCCAAGTCAAGGTAGGGCCGTGCCGAGGACTGAGGGGTATCAGAGTGTATCAAACGTGATGTGACCGTACTACCTCAGAGCACCGGGGTGAACCCTGTTGTATATTAGCTCTTACCCGTCTAAACGAAGCTCTGGGAGGGTCGACAGATATTTCTTGGTTACTCGTGGGAACAACATGGAAAAATAACTAAAAAATATATTATTACTAAAAAAAATACTTTTAAAATCAAGCTTTTATTTAAATACTCTAAGAAGAACAATACAAACTTTAAATTAAATCAAATACATCAAGTTATTACAATTTATATTAAATAAAAGCTTGTAGCGAAATTTACCTGTGTAGATAAACAAAAATACAACATGTAACTTGACCTTGGCATAAGTAATTCTGAAGTGAAATAACACGTTTTTTCAAAATACCTGAATCTCGTGACAAGCTTTTATGTATAAATTGTATAATGTAATACATTGATGGGTTTGATTTAATTTAAAGTTTATTTTCTTATTTTTAGAGCATTTAAAAAAAAGATTGTTTTTAAAAATGATTTTTATTGTGAATTTATTAATTTGATAGTAAATATCGGGTGAAAACTAAGTTAAAAGAGTAACCTAAAGAATACTGCAAATATAATAAAACTAGAACACACTTGTTAATACGTATTGTATGATGTATGCCTCCTGCAGTGGTACAGATTACTCTCACGGCAGTCACATATCTGAAGGTGTTCCTCCCGTGCCTGATGACGATGGGAAACAAGGGAGCAAAAAGGACAACACTAGCACGCGCATCACGTGCTTCCATCGCCGTTAAGCATAATGCACTGAACTTGTGTGTATACCTTTCACTCAGTTACATATACTATGGTAGTCTATTTCAAGCGGTGACAATATAATGTATTGGGTTATGTGCCGTGTCAAATACGACACGACTTAAATAATATACATATTAATTTTTTATTTATGTTTCTTAAATTCAGGCAAATTTATAATTTTTTTGTGTTGTTATTAACTTGTTTAATATTATATTAACAATAATAAGTGTTTTTGAGGAATTTAATTTTATTAATGATATTTCAGAAAGTTCACTTTCAATTACAGCTATTTTTTCTTGCTACATTACTTTGAGCCGACACTAGTCGCGCTACAGGTTTTTTTTTTTTTTTGCAGGACATTCCTCTCTCAGTTGTTCTGTCGTACCTCCGTCTTCATGCCACGTGCTGCTGCCGTTGCAGTGCGTGATTTCTGTATTTCACCGCATGATTTCGATGCAGTTTAGTGATTCTGTTCACGTAATTGTCGCATGCTACTGTGCTTCATTGCGCACTTTGCCGATGTTGGTACTGTTGCTAACCATTTCCGATGCTCTTTTGTTCAACGTTTCTGCAGCTTCTTCCGTTGATTTTCTTAAGACTTTGCCGTCAACCACCGTATCGTCAAGATGAGTGTGTTTGGTGTTCCTGCCTTTTTGGCAGATCTTGGCCCTTGAGTTGCCATTATTTAACTTTTTTTATAATGTAATTAATCAATATATTTTGACGTAGTAGAAAACTGTAGTGCTACATTTTTTTAAAAAATATTTTATCGTGGTTGTTTCATCTATAATTTTGTTAAGTGATTATCTTCGCCCGCGTCTGGTGAGTGATTTTCCTACGAGAGGTTTTGTGTTCTATTTAAATTTTTCATCTTCTATAATATTTTGATAATTTCTGTGTAGTGAGGGTTCGCGTCCAGGCCGATTCTCAACCTGGATGATTCTCGTCTTGGAATATTCACGTCCCTGCCAATTCGCGTCTAGGCCGGCCTTTTCACAAGCTGGACTATTGACGAGCTGACCTGTAGTCTCTACTACAGAAGTCCAGTCTTTCTGGCCTATTTTCGGGCATTTTCTTCGCCTTTTCGTCTTCTTTGTTTTGCCGCTGTAACTGGGAAACATGAAGCTACCCCAGCGTGCTGTACTCTTCTACTGCGAGACGTTGATCAGATAAGCCATAATTAAATTTGTATATTTTAATCTATAAATTAACAGCTGTCACACTTACCTTTTTTATGTAATATTTGTACGTGTTTAGTAATTAATTTGAATTTGATAACAATTTAAAATTTTATAAGGCCTAACGGATGCATCCAATTTACTTCTGTTTTTTTATTAATTTATTATGTCATTGATTCGGACGTACAGTAATTATTTAGCCTTTAGAATGGGCATTTATCTTTTAGATAATTTTATTTTGAATTTAAGAAAAATATTAATTGTATAATCAATTCACTATTTACATTTAACTGTGCCTGCAAGATTTGGCCTTTTTATAATTTCAGTACAATTTCAGTACTAATGGACTGTTCATCGATGTCAATAATGTTGTAAATTTTATTTAAAAAAAAAATTAAAACAAAATATTTAATATTGCAGTAAAAATTAAATAATCATTTTGAGCAACCACAAATTTCAGAGTTCTTTTTTTATATTTTCCTCTGGTGTGTATTGTTTACTATGGCGAGTGAGCCTATATTAATTGTTTAAATAATTACTTTTCTTTGCCCGTTGCGTATGGTAACCCAGCATTTATTTAAACGTGTATTGCTCCCACTTTGATATTGTTTGTTTACAACAGCTTTCTATGGTTTCTGTGTGTTTGTTAATGTGCCACCTTCTGTTTTCTTCTATGTTTTTATTGGTGGGCATTTTTTGTGTTTATTTGCCAGGGACTGTTGTTTTGGTTTTACGATTAATGGCTATTTTAAATAATTCATTAACCTACCATACGCACACGGCGCAGTTAAAAGTATAAAACATTTCATTATAGGTTTTTACCGTTGTTTCATTAATTAACAACCAGTTATTACATTTAAAGACGCGGTAGTATAAGTACATGTATTTTTTTTTATCTTGATGAAGGGTTTCTTAAATATATTTTTCTAGAATGCTTGCATACTTGAAACTACTACTCCGTTGTTATTATTATGAATATGCCTCTTTTTCGCAGGTATGATTATCAGGGGCACGCTATACAGTTTCAAAAAAAAAAACGAGCAGTTGAAACACACTGCAAGCAATCCAAGCGCAGGCAGGCGACTGCATTAAAAAAAATATTATTACTGTACCTTCACTCACATTGAAATAGTGAAGAGAAACTCGTAGGGAACGGAGTATGTCGAGAAAATTCACTAACCAACGGCAACATCTGACTAAGTTTTCCACATGGTGAAAATCTGCAGCAACCACACAAGTAATTGAACTCTGATTCCCGTGGTGGAAGACAAATATTAAAAAAATTGCTGACGTAGTGCAAAGGCTGTTTAAACTGGTTTGGTGTTACGAATGTTGAACTCATCTTAATCAAGCATGTTGCTGCAGTTGTGAGCTAATGAAAAGGAACATGTTAAATTGTTGTTGACGCAGTAGTTCGCGAGCAACAAGCAGCATCGTGACTTCTCAGGTCACTGAAGCTTCTAACTTTCCCAGTATGAGCAGCCTTTGAGACCCCATTAAATTCTGCACGGCATCTATACTTACTGCGGGTTATGTTACTTATATAGGTGATCTAGTTTTTTTAGTTAGGACTCAGTTCGCAGTCCGCTGTATACAATGGTCGCAATTGTTTGCTCGTGGGCTGTAGTATTTCCGAGAATCAAGATTTCTCTCATCCGGCTCGCACGTGATTCTATTGCTCGAGATGTGCAGGTTTATTATTACAGCTAATATATCTGAGGCTTACCAAGTGAACAGCAGTCCAACACAATGGCGGACCTGGTGTGACGCAAGAGACTGCACTCAGGCGACGACGGCTACAAACTTTACACTAAATTGTATAAAATTGGTGATCTCTTAACGGTTATTGTCTTTCAGGTGTATCATGAACTGTAGACTTTGTTATTCAGCCTGAGTTCTTCAGTCTGTATCTGTGCCTGACGACGGGAACAAATATTTTGCCGAAAAGTAGGATCTGTTGACAAAGAAAGCCTACTACTTTTGTCTGTGTTATCTCCGCGGTGTCGTCTGTATTTACATCCGCTCCAGTCTCCATTTGTGTTGTACTCGTCGATTTCTGCGACAACTTTTCAATTGCCTGTTTTTTCATGTTTTTGTTTCATTTTTCGTTTTGTGTCGTTTTTCTCTAGATTCGTCGACTTGATTCCTTTCCAAAATTGTGTGTATATTTGTATGTTGACTGCTACTAACACTGGCTTAAATTTTTCTGTCACTGTGTAATTTGTGCGATTCTGCAAGGCTCGCTCGCAATGGTATACGTCAATGAAAATGGGCAATATTTTCTCCACATAATATATACATTATTACAAAGAATTAAACATTCCAAATTGTTAGTTAAAATATTACGTAAATTTGAATGTAGTTTATTCATACGCATTATTCTAGGTTCTATCTACCGAAAAAAGAAGGCGGTTTACATAACTAACTATGGTTTCGGAACCTACTCAAACAATGAGAGCCTGGCAGTGAACAGGGGCAAAATACGCAAGGGAAAAATATTAGATAATAAAGGAAATCAGAAGTAAGATATTTATAAAGTTATTCAACAGCAA
>PNEQ01009785.1:132929-154506 GCA_003012365.1 Medauroidea extradentata
AAAAAAAAAAAAAAAAAAAAAAAAAAAAAAAAAAAAAAAAAAAAAAAAAAAAAAAAAAAAAAAAAAAAAAAAAAAAAAAAAAAAAAAAAAAAAAAAAAAAAAAAAAAAAAAAAAAAAAAAAAAAAAAAAAAAAAAAAAAAAAAAAAAAAAAAAAAAAAAAAAAAAAAAAACTTGTCCAGTTAAGTGATAGCAGTTAAATGTAATACCTTTATGACTAAGATTCCCTTAAGAAATATTTCGAAACCATATATATATATATTTTTTTTTTCTTAGGCAAATTATAGAATCTTTTCGAAGGTAAAAGGCACTATGCGCCCAGTTTTCCACAATGATGTGACGGCAGGAGGTGGTTTCATGTTACAGAAGGGCGAGGGAGTAGCATAATACTGCAGCCCATGAAAATGGCTTGTTACATTACATTTTACAGATGAATAATGACGACGCTTTCATCGACTGATTGAAAGGGAATAACAAACTTCTTTACTGGCCCGCGCGACTACGTTGTTAACGGATATGTATTTACAATAATGAGCAAATTTTCGAGCTTCTTTGAAGTTCCCCGGGTTGTGCTGTACGACTCATTACTTCGCATAAACCAGCGAGACGTAAGTAAAGTCAATGTGTTGGAAAGTGTGAGGGTGCATTTCTGCCGCGCGGATGTTTAGTAACGGAAGGATGGACTGCTTACAGATAGGCACTGGGCACTGTATTCTAACACGATGTTCAAGGTACAATATGTGCACAACTCGTTAAACAAGATCAACATAGCAAGACAATACTGGGATTTAAAAAACATGACCAAAAATATATTAAAAATAAAATGAAAAAATACATTAAATATGCTAATGTAAATTAAAAACATAAATGATCCTCTGTTAACTTGCTTATTGGGGATTCCCTCCTAGAATTTTGTTTGGCGTGCACCTAACTATGAAACTAAGTTGTACTGATTTTTTTTACAAATAGTACTTTTAAATCTAGCTTCACAAATGATTTTATTTAGAAAAGAAATTACAAAATGAATTTAAGAATTTTTCGATTGGATTTAAAGAGGGTGCATGAATTCACTGACGTTAGCCATAAATTGCTGGTGGCCAAAAAAATCAGGATTATGAAACTACAGAGACTATTTCAGTCACTCAAGGCAAGCGTATGATTACTGAAACGCATATTACCTTATTAAAAAATGGTTGGTCGGTGCTGGTAAGTTAATGTAATATTTAGCCACAATGATGATTATCTTTATTTTCTAATGTTTACTTTCTTAAAGCCATAATTTGAAAAACATATTTTATATTGATCGTAAATGCATTTGGAAATGTAAATCCGGCTGCAGTAGCAGAGTGGTCAGACCACTTGCCTCCCACTATAAGGCGATCAGGATTCCCGGAGGGCATGTTCCCGTATTTTTCGCATGTGGGAAACATGGCGGACTTTGCCGTTGGTCGGCGGGATTTCTCGGGGTACTCACATTTCCCCCGCCCTTCCATTCGGTCGCTGCTCTTCCTGCATGGTCACATTTCATGTTATCTATCATTAATCTCCGATCGTCCATAGGTTGTGGTTGGTGATGGCCTGTCACCCCATCCTGTAAACAGAACCATGGTTTAAACGGTGCCGCGATGCGCGATCCTCTGCCATAATCACAACATTTATTAAACATTATTGTTTTGGCCAAAGTGGTTCTAACTCGAACATATACGTTCATAGAATACAGTTTATCCCAACTCGGTCTGCCTTTTCTTGTCTTTCCTCAGAACACGGTTTACAGACTGATATTTTTAGTTGCAGGCATTTGCATGAGTATGTTTTGAAGGCACAGTTTTAAATTATGATCCTCCTCACACAATCATCAGCCCTAATGATCTGGTTTTGTTTTATACCAAAAGTTCAAACTTTCGAGTTGTCTTTATGCTCTTATCTCCTATAACATTTACATTAACGTGTTGTCCCTCGCATTCAATTCCTGGTCAGGATGGAGGATTTTAACATCTAAATTTTATTTTTTAGTAGGCCCCTATATTTAAAAAATATTTACTCAGTCCACGACTTAACAAGAATCTAATCCCCCATCAATTCACTGTCAGTCACACTATATTTATGCAAATTTTATCTTTATACTTGTAATTTATTTACTTCTTACACAATATAGTGATTAGTAATGTCTGTCGTAACATTTATTTTCTCGGTTACATCACTAGATAATAAATGTTAATTTTGAAATATCTTTACCTCATTACTTACATCACATGTAAATATTGTATATCAATAGTGCAACCTTCCTATCAGTACCACAGTATAGTTAGTCATAGTAAAACCTCTCTCGCCCGAACTCTGCAGTCTCTTCTTACGCATGTCTTTCGTGGTTGGAATACGTAGGTAACCATCTTTCCTATAGGGCGACACATTAGTGGAATAACGAAGGCACGTGAAAAATTAGAACAGCATAAGAAAAAATAGCTTTAATCAAAGTCAAGGCCTGCCAACTACCCGCACCTTAAAATTGTTTTGGCAATCGTACCTGCATCACCTTAGTATTTAACGTATGAAGCAGAATGCCTGACTGGGCGCCTGTATGCATCTCCTCAACCCCGAGTGATGGCGTATCAAGTCTTACTATGAAGAAATGACGGAATTCGAAGTGCGGTAGGAACAAGTAGGCCTCCTCAGTGAAAACCCACCGGCTAACGTCAACGTCCCCACGTTTCCCACATTCGATGACTCAGGGAGCGCTACAACCACTGAGCCAACCATGGTTCTTCAACTTGGTGTTAAAACTACAGTGTTAGTCACTTGCCCATAACCGCTCCGTTTAACTGTTTTTAATTTGCTCCTCCTGACATTTACGGCCTCCAGAGCTTCTTTTCTCTTCATCTCTCTTCTTAAATGTTTAGAATTCTAAAATTTAAACAATTAACAGTAAATGTATTGTTGTTCTTGTTTTCAGCTGCTTTTTGTCCGGGGTATAGGTACATGCATTGCAGTAAATTAGCATTTTTTGTAAATTTTTTTCTCCTTTACTAAAAACTGAAACTATCCTGAAAATATTTTATTCACTTAAGGAGCTTTATTGTTGCATACCGGGAATCCTTTATTTATCCATCCTTCTCACGTATTAATAAGTTTCGAAGTCTCTCTATACAAACTGCAACAAAACTGCAATAAAAGTAATTATTTATAATAACTTGTTTTCCTAATGTGACTGGCCCCTTTCTAACATAGACATTTGACTTTCGTAGCAACTAAAATGTAACTCTGAAGGAACATATAAGTCGTCGCCTCCTGTACATATGAGGTTGAAAGGGTCGGTGGAAGAAGGAACTAGAGGGCAGACTACTAATAACGTACGAGTGCCCACTGCTGAATCACAAGTCGTTGTCGGGAGGTCAACTGACGGGAGGCAGTCCGCCGTGACATGTCCGCAGTGTGTTCGCAGGCAGCGAGGTCAAGGCCCCCGGGGTCTCTCGCTCTGAGTCACCCGCCAATCAGAAAGAAACACCCGAAGAGGACGCGTGGTGGCGTCACGCATGCGGTTATCCCCCTCTCCTTCCAGAGTGGGGTCACGTTATTAACACCAAGCGTGGAAACTCATTGCGGAAGCGATTTTTAAAATTAGAAAGACTGCCTGGATGGACCTGTTCCTCATACCGAACACAGCATCTCGCAACACCGGCGGAATAGCGACCTTGACTGAGAGACCTCGCGCGTGCTGAAGAACCAAGGTTTGTTCTCCATCACAACACTTGGACTATTCATCAACATACAACTGGCTTGTTAGTACAGCTGAAGCACTGAGAACAATGTTTGCAGTAGTAACATTACTTGCGCGCGTTTGAAGCTGCTGCAACAAACGGAAAAGTTAGAAATAATATCTAATATATTATCATCAAACAATTGTCAAAGGGCGGTGGAGGTGGACCGAGCGAGGTGGAGCAGAGGTAAAACACTCGCCTCGCATTCTGGAGGATCCGTGTTCGATACCCGGCTCCGGCCATCCTGATTTCAGTTTTCCAGGGTTTTCCGAAAACACTTCTGGCGAATGCTTGGATGGTTCCTTAAACAAGCCCTGGCCGACTCCTTCCCCTTCCCCTGTGGACCTCTACCAAGCCATGTGCTTTTTGAGAGCAAGAAAAACCAAAATAAACAAATAAAACAAATAAAGTAGGTATATTGTATACAATCTATAATTGAGATGGTGTGGTAAATGGCCTTTACGTCTAGTCGACATCAGCGAAGTCATTATAGATGGTGACACACAACACGATAAAATGGCAGGAGATGGGAGAGGAATTGGCCGTGACCTTCGATAAGGAACCATCTCAGCATTCACCTGAAGTGATTTCGGAAAACCCTGGAAAACCGAAATCCGGCCAGAGCCGGGTACGTACCCGGGTCCTCCCGAATTCGGATCTCATGTGTTGCCATACTGTAATTTAGATAATGAAATGCTAAAAATAACTCAATGCTCATTAAAAAAAAGCGTTAATGTTGATAAAAGCAAAAAATCTAAGTGCACCATCGTTTTAAAGTAACGCGTACCTATTTAAGCTCTATATATATATGCCCATATATACATACACGTTTTAATTCTAAAATATCGTAAAACTCCCACATCTTTATTAACTTCACTATGTAGTAAATTATTTTCGAACAAAAAACATACATAATTTCGACTATCGACTTGAAGAAAGCTGATTAAAGTCGAGAGTTAGGCAAAATTATATATATATATATATTTTTTTTTTTTTTTTTAAGAATTAGGCTTCTTGGTGAAAACAGTTTCTAACACACATATGTGAGGCTTCCACGACATCTGCTCACTTTTATAATTTAAAAATGTGGCCAAAAATAGAGTAAAAAGGAACCCGTGGCAGGCCTACCGACCATTACCACAGACTATTTATTTAGGAATACAGAAGTTAAATGGCTGGTAGGACAGCGAACTAAGTCACACACACCAGCAGCATGGCTTCCCTGGCTAGCATCATGGTGGATACGCCTAAAGCCAATCAGCGTAAGGCTGCTGCCCTGCTATAGTCGGCAGCCAGGCCAATAGGAAACTTGCCTTAACATGCAGAAACCAAACAGGCAGGGACTTGTATTAACAAACTTGGGCAGCCAATGAACGGTGCACTGAGAAAAAAATTTGTTGATGCAAACAAAATTTGTTTCAATCAACCAAATCATTTGTTTACAGAGGGGCAACGAAATATTTGTTTGCTTGTACCAAATTATTTTGTTCCCTCGACTTGTTTGAGGTAAATAGCTGAATTTTGTTAGCAGTACCAAATATTTAGTTGGTCATAAAAATATTTCATTGGACATATTAAATGCGCATACAATATTTTAAGAACTAAACCACAGATTATATTTTATAAACTTGGAAAATTTCTAAAATTTTAAAAGCTAAAAAAAAAAAAAAAATGTGCCCACGACAGGATTTGATCCATTATCCCTTCACTTATCACCTGCAGCGCATGACCTAACCAACTGAGCTACGAGTGCTTCCATGGGAGAGAGAGTGTTATTTGTATAGGAATAGTTACGTCGTGCACCGCAGGGCCGCAGCACAAACAACGAGTCGTGGAGCTGCAGTGTTTTTCAAGTTTATAGCATTTTCTTTTGTGATCAATCGAATTAACCACTTTCAAATTGTTATAGCTAACTTTAAGATAATATAATTATGCTGATTAACAGTTTAGACGTCCAATTTGTGGCACAAACTTATATTTTGAATGTTGAGATATACAGTGTTCGCCATCTTATCGCTTACGCACGCCAGCCTGCCATCATCCGCAAGTCAACCAAATGTATTTAGTTTCGCCAACAATATCATTTAGTCCATCGAAAAAAAATTGTTGGTACAAAGCACTTCACTTATAACTAACAATATTATTTTGTTGACAAGTTGTAACGAGTTGTTTGTTTATACAAAATATTTATTCGACGTCCTGTAGTAACCAAATATACATTTGGCACAAACAAATTGCGTTTAAATGAATAATTTGGTCGAGGGAAATAATTAATTTTGTTTGAAGGACTCCAAGCTTGGTATTACCAACAAAATATTGTTTAGCTGAAGCAAACATTACCCAAACAAATATATTTAGTATAATGAAACAATTCTTTCTCTCAGTGTGAAATTCGCCAACATCAAATGAGCTGCCATGTAATTTCACGTCTGTATTATTATATAGTCTATTACCACAGAAGAAATATACGTTAAAAAGAAACTCATAAATGAAAAAGCACAGATGAGCGAAAATTCTTGAAAGCTATTTATAAAACACTAATAGAAGAAATGGTGATTTATCGCTGGGAAAGTTGACAGTTTGTAAAGCTTAGCGTTCCTATTTGACTGAGCCAGTGCTAATTCCGGTGTGCTACTACGACAGAAAGTCTGTAATGTGAACCGTTATACTTTGCCACGCAACCATCGGCCAATCACACACGGTGCAGGGACCCTATATTGGTTTGGAGAATACACTGACAGGAAAGATTCTCGGGATTCTCCATTATCTCTACACACTTCTCATAACTGCTGAAAAATGATTTAGTAACAGTTATTTTTATGAAGACCTGACGGCCTGGGCAGACGGCCTGAAGAGCACGGAGCACCTGGGTATCGTCTCGGACACGGATGCTGGACACACATCAAGCTTGCAGGCTCGTACACAGATACACTAAACGCAGCTGCACAACGCTGAATCCAAATGGCCGTTAGGGATTTCCGAGCTGGTAACGCCCAGCCTTCCCTTCTCGAACTCGAGTGTTTTGCTTATAATGTTTAGCTCTTTCGCGGCCAGTTGGGTACTTTAGTTAACAGCGCCTGTGAAAATACCATTGGATTAACAATAACGAGCACACCAACATATTGAAAAAAAAAAAGTAGTTTCACGTATTACGTGTTATTAGAGGCAAAATGTGGTTAAACTTTCAGGAAACCTTATTTTAGTATTTTTTAAAAATACATATCAGAGCAGGGATTAGCGAAATAATATTTTTTTTTTTAAATTTTTGACTGAACTGTAAAACTTTAAATGTAACGGAAGGACACCTGCTATTTGGAAAACAACTTTTTTTCTGGGATTACGTAAACGTTAGGTTGATTGCAAACCTCGGATAATATTAGGAGGTTGTTGTAGAACTTGTATAGGCGCGGTAGATGGTTAACTTTATAATAATTTACGGTATAATGAATTTTCCTTCGGTACTCCAACGTTGGTGAAATAAATAAACGTCTACATAAATCGGTCTAAGTAAGTTTATAAATATTCATGATGTGTAAAAATGTCACGGAATGTATAGGAGCTTTCCGCTCTAGCCACTGGCTCAACCGCGGCTCCGGTCACAGCAGACAATATGACAACGGAAAATATTCAGTGCCTTGCGCGTAGATACTGTGGTGTATCGGACGTGCTTGCCTGGATCTTCCTAACCGCTCCTGAGCATCTACATTTCAGATACAGTATAATATGCATATATAAACACATATATACATATATACACTCATTATATATATCACCAATCAGCGTCCTTGAGGTCACACTCACTTGTTTGTAGGCCTACTACTTATAATATTAAAGCCTGAACGAGAGGGGAACGGAAAAGGTCACTTCTACGACCTCGTCATTTCACCGAACGTTTTTCCTACTCTTCCCGTTACTCCCTCTCCCACGAACCACTCTGCACACCTCTTAAAATGTTCTGTCAACTGCCGAGGTCGTAGAACTCCCCATCACTTATTACCCTCTACGAAACCATACGCACCGCCTGTTGGCATCCCTTTACCTTGTCCATAAACCATATGCACCGTCTGTTGGTGCTTGCGTATCGTTCCTCCTATTGGCTACCACGAGACGTGACGAGTTCGTACACCATACATAGAGACGAAATCCTATTGGCCACAGCATACAACATTCGTCACCGTCCCGCATAACCATCATCGTAAGGGGGGGGGGGAGGAGGAGGAAAATATGTTCTGTCAACTGACTAGGTCGTAGAACTGACATAGCCCCAGAAGGGAAATCAAATCAGTTTTGCAGTTTTGTTTAAAATTATATTCACCATGCAGCTTAACTTTTTCAAGACACACTATTACTATACATATAACTATGTAATAAACGAATTTATTCTTAGTAGAATTATTAGTCGAAGTAGTATAGTTTGCCTTAAAAAAATTAGCTAGCACGGTAAAACAATTTCAAATGAAACTGCCTAACATATGTGTTATATCTGCTCTTTTTCAGACCTAAAAAAATATAGCAAAAACAGCAGAAACAGGGTAGCATGACCTTAAGGTAGCTGCCTGGGTGGACGTATTTTGTACATTTGAGGTCTAGAAATGCTGGAGCGCTCGAGGAGACACAGGTCTCATCTTGTCGCACCCTAGCCTCTAAGCTCAAGCGGCGTGCTGTCTTTTCGTCGATTGCTTGCCTAGTATTAGGCATTTAATGCTGACCCTATAATGGCATGACTTAATATTAAATATAAAGGTGTATTTAAACACCTATGCAATTTCAAATATACGTTAAAAGGACATTAAAAACACTCATGTCAGTAACATTTGCTAGCGAGAATATTACCGTTAATATTTCTGGAGGGTTTTAAACTGGCATACACACGTGAAACTGTCTTCGAATGCTATTCCTAAGCAGATATTACACGCACTTTGAGCACTCTTGGAATAAACGTCTATCGCCCGAAGTTCTACACACCGCTGGGCGGTCACCTTAAACGACCCGGTTAACCTGCCTTAGACAGACGTCAGTCGGGAGAAGGCGAGGCGAGGCGAAACTCGGATCTAGACAATTGTAGCAGCGGCGTGTTCATGCCGGCTGACCCTGGCAGTCACTAATGAATGACGCTGCTGCTTGCATTCCAGCCCGAGAATAACTCTGCTGTCCCAGCCTGACAGGCCAGCCAGTTGACCCTTGACCCCGCCAGGAGGTATGCCGCGCATCTCTGCTGTGTGCCGTACATACGTCACTCGCCATGACCTCTCTGCTGTTGCTTTACTTTTTAACTCATCGCAGCTCTGGACTGGTAAAAAACATTCGTATCAGGCGATGCATCAAACTTCGAAGCGTTGCGTTGTAGTCAATATTTCAATGTTACTGACTTCGAGCGATACGTTATTCATGACATTTTTTACAAACCGTCTCGGTCTCTGTGTAAGTTACTGAGCCTTTTTTTTTTGCGCAGGAAGCTCACAAGTGGTCAGCACTGTACAATGTGAAGTTCAGTGTACAGTGCCGATAACGTTTCTCTTCTGTTTGAATGTCATTCGTAAATAGTGTTTCTGCCGTGTGTTGCGAACGCCTTATATCTCGATACTCATAAACCAAGTCCACAGACTTATGCTGGAATCACTACAGTAAGACAGACGTGATGCTATCAGCGTGATGTGACATACTAAAAACTGTCGTTATTGCCTCTGCCACGCGGCAAACTGAAAAAAAAAAAAAAAATGTAAATAGTTCCTTGCCACCATATACCAACCTTTTTGGTACAAAAGCCATATATGTTAACAGTATTTTTTTTGTTTATTTGTAAAATGTTTTTTTAATCCCAATCGACATTCACAAATGTGAAAAGAGTGTCGTGCACATCTGCTAATAATAACAAACTAAAATCATTCGTAAAATAAATAAATGCAATTTTCCTACCAACTCACCACTTTCACCAATATTTGAGCACAGAATTAAATTCCGTTTTCCAGTTTCGTCGCGTCCGCACCGTAAATAAAACCAAAATACTTTCTATTCGGAATTCACGTCGCGTCCGCCATGTTTGTCACGCTGACTTCACTATAGTCTCGACGCTAATTGGCTGACATGTTTTGTTATTCGCTTCACATCGCGTCTGTCATGCTATTGTGATTCCAGCACCAGAGTTTTTGTTATTACTGTCTATTAATGTAAGCTTATATTACTTTATTGTCAACGTTTTTTTATATTGACAGAAATAATAATAATAATATACCTGTACCGAATATGGCCCACTTAAGGTTCACAAATCATGTGTGTATAAGTCATTAATTATATTACTAGTATAACGCATGGCTGATGTAAGACAGAAATTTATGAATGGTGTTTGTTCATACTGGAGACTAGTGTGTATCGATCCCACATCGATCTCGGCATTACCACACAATGGCGACTAGTGGGCCATATTCGGGACAGGTACTTTATTTCTTTGTTTCCTTACTATTTCGGAGCCTTTTCTGAAAAAAATTAATATTATAATAACTTGTACACACGTATAATTCTCAGCGTTTATAATTAGTTACATTAGCAATTTATAGAACGTTGTGGTGTGAGCGATTAAAACAAAATACAGCTGTTAAACCTGTCGATTTAAAGGCGTGTACTTGAGCAGTAATGTCGGAGTCTGCTTTGTGGTGGCATTGAATGCTTATCCAGTGGTGGTGGGTGTAACGTTGTGCCTTCTCGTAGCGATTTGTGGGGCCGCGGTGGCCGAATGGTCAGACCATTCGCCTCCCACTAAGGCGATCCGGGTTTGATTCCCGGCGGGGTCGGTCCCCGGATTTTCACATGTGGGAATCGTGGTAGGTGGGTTTTCTCAGGTATCTCCCGTTTCCCCAGCCTTTCATTCCGGCGCTGCTCCATACTCACCTCATGTCCCCCATCACCAACGCTAAAGACCTCGATGTTAAGCGCTGACCAAAATCTCTCACGCGTAGCGATTTGTGTCAGATCGACTCCAATACTTGAATTATAAAAGTTGTTGGTTGGTGTATATCTTCATGCTGCGGAAGACAACAGTAGTACTATCGTGTCTCCCATAGCAGTTATGTGTCTCTGCATTGTGTAGTGATGTTCGGTCATAATCGTCACGAATCATTCAAACATTTGCTTGCCTAGGACATTCTTCCCAATAAGTTCTTTTCTACACTGTGCTCTCATATGAATTTTTCTACATTATATAATTCACAAACACAGATTTTTATTAGGCCTATATTTAGAATATTTGTCTTGTTGAATATGTCGTTACTACACTTGCAACATGAACGTAACTATATTTATTTTTCCTACATACATTTATTTCTGCAGAATCAAGATGTAACGAATGATTGGTGAACGGCTTTCTAAACGATATTGTAATGCGAAAGGCGCAATTACATATCATCACACAGATGACAAAATACGTCAAAATTAACGTTTTTATTAATTTTTAATTTTTTTAAAATAAGGATCATGTCTAAAACACGCTGTATTCAACAGCAATAACTACCCCGGATCGTGTATGACATCAACATCTTGGACGGGCATAAGCAAAGAGTATCAGACGTCAGAAACTCAGCCCTCAGTGATCGGGATTGCCGACAGCTGATTATTGCCTCAAAGAGCTGTAGATGTAAAGCTTCATGGTTTACGTGAGAAATGGATCGGCACTTTGAACAATTGTTTCTGTACTCACAGCCCGACGTGAACTGTGCAATGCATAGTACATTAGCGACAGAAATAAGCTAGTTTGCTCCCGGGGCAAGAACTCGACCTTGCGCGTCCAATTCCCCCGCCTTTCTTGCCTTACTGACATCTTCCGCTGTCAACCAAACCAAACCTCATCCACCTTGCTACAACTTATATTGTCACCTTTTACCAAACTAATGCCATATTTATAGACAAATAATTTGTGTATAGTAGTAGTAATGACGAGATTGTCCGTATTAAAATAAAAATACCTGTTAGTTTAGAATCACCTTTCCTCCGGCGGCGCCCGGGGCACATGTTCCTTGCCTCCCTCTCCTCTCCTTAGTTACGTCCCTTAGTACTCATATTTGTTGTTTGTTTGCTTCGCCATTTTGGTATGGTTTGTAATTTATGTAATATTTAGATTATATTTTGTTAGGAAACCATGGTGGTATAGTGGTTACACATCTCACATTACCAGATCTGCGGGCTGGTTGAGCGACGAGTGTGTTCTCGGGTACAGCTTGCGACACAGCACGCAGATAATTTTAGCTTTGTATAATATTCTAGATGTTTTGTAGCATCATAGTTCTGTAGTGACATCTGTCCATAGACATTCGTGTTGAGCTTAATGACTGCATGAATGAACTGGCATTACCGTCGACGTTGTTTCGTCATCGTTGCGTCAAAGTGGCGTGAATGTATCTTCATATCGTGCAGCTTGCTCCAGTGTTGTGCAACAACACTCGACTACCTGACCTGCGGCCTCACCGACACGGGGTCGTTTCTGCCATTCCTCATGGCAAAGAAACACTTCTCATGCCTCCCGCAATGTCAGCAGCGGACACGGCCTTCTTGCACAGTACTTTGTTGGTGCATTATTTGTATAGGCGGTTCGGTTTAAGGAAGCACTTTGAATCTCTAGGTACTTATCGCCTTTCAGGTTATTTGTTTTCCTCTGCCACTTTTAAATATAAACAAGTAGAAAACTCTAAACTCAGCGTTTGAGGTCACAAAAAAATTTTGTTATTTATTTTTATTATATTCTAAACAAGATGGTCTTAAAAAGTGGTCACTTAATCGCGAACCACCTATAACACCGTTGGCTTAAACACTGTAACAATACTACATAGAATAAATAATATATATACATTTCCAACTAGTTTGTTGTCAATGTTGTTAATGTTTGTATTTTCACTAACATTTTCTGAGCTACCAAGTTTACTAAAAAACTGTTACGAAACAATTACTCTGTAAGATGTAATATCAAGCCGAAGTGGATTTTCTTCTTCTAAATTGAAACATTCAGGTATAAATAAAAATAAATTTCGTTTTATTTTTATAAATTATTTGATGTATTTATATTTGTGACATTATTCTGTAGTGTCTGACGTAAAAATATATTTGCAGTTAGACAACATACTTGGGCTTTAAAATGTTATTAAAATAGCACGTGGCTGTGTCTAATCATAAGATTGCCGTCAAATTTCGAAATCTGAACGTTATTGTTGGGTACCAAATTTTCTTGTTTAGAGCAGGTAACGTATGAAGTATAAAAATCAGAACTAAATGACATGGTTTTTACAACTTGAAAAAGTGATATAATGACTCTTCCAGAAAAAAAAATTAGAAACAGCTATTTATTATCATCCACCAGTTACTCGTAACGTGCCTAATACATTGAATTGTACTAAAAAATAAAATATTATTTCGAAATTAACGGGGCGATATTCACGCATGACTTGCAACAGAAGGAGCCTAGAGGTTTTCAATGATTTTTTATTTTTTTATTTTTTTTTGTTTTCAAGACATTTTTGATACATTTATTTGTCGCCTCAGTTCAGTAACTAAACTTCGTGCTGCAATTGTCAGTGAAAATAACTTTGCACTTCTCCGTACAACAATGCCAAATTAAATTACTGAATCCTTCGACGTATAATACTGCTTTAGGTGTGAAAGTACATACAACCAACTCTTATCTGTGGGTAAAAGTAAAATATTTCCCGGAAAAATTATATCCTCTCTTTATCCTTTGTTAACATCGTTTCCTGCCTGTAAAGAATGAAATATATTTACCTTGGTTACAGATTTTATGCGCGTCCTTTATGTTGCGAAACGTAGTTATCTTGTACTATAAACCCGGAACACCGCTGCCGGAATGCCACCTCGCAATTCCATCCACGGCGCGACAAACGGCTCAATAAGGCTAACGAACTTGCCAGAAGTTTTATGCTGCGGCCGTTGTAGGCGAACTTTCATGGACGTTTTATTGCGGCTGCGTTATGTGCCCATAGCCGTCCCCGCGGCAACCCCGCTGGTGGCTCTGTGTCGCAACGAGCGACCTTCGTCGTCGACACCAAGGTAATACGTCTCCTCGTATGGCTGAGTTATATTCGTCGTTCCTGCAGTGCCGCGAAGACACGATCTAGTCACGTGACATACACCGGCAACTACATAATTGTTCTTGAAACACCTTGGCTGCCTTGCCGGGAAACTGCAGCGACTTTTTCTACAGCTAACCTCGTCGGTAACTGCCATCTTCGAATTCTTCAATTTTAGATAAAAGTTCAATAAAATGAGATTTATTAAAATTTCCCGTCTGACAAGGCACATATATTAATTACCTTCTTAAGCGTTACAAAATTGTCACCCCTTCACTGCCATTCTTAGTGTAAGATTTTGGTTAGTGCTTAACATCGAGGTATTCAGCGCTGGTGAGGGGTGACGAGGTGAGTATGGGGCGGCGCCGGAATGAAGGGGCAAGGGAAACTGGAGATCCCCGAGAAAATCCGCCGACCAACGGCATCGTCCGGCGCGATTGGCTTTTCGTAGTTTTTTGAGTAGTCACCTTCCGGAGGATGGTCACAGGTATAGTATAAGCAATTGCAGTCAAGCAATACCAGCTGTATACACTGTAAGAACTATTCCCTCTACATTGTCGAAGCATAAGACACTAAAGAAAATTTGAAGGTCGAAGTAAACGCAGAAGTTCCGTTATTCCAACATGACGGGTTCTGATCCCCGTTGAAGGTTACATTATCTTACCTCGGATATTTTCAGTCTTTGGTCAGGAAGTGTTAAAGTTTGTCCTTCGGTGAAGGCTGGTGGCTCCTTTCATCCTATTCATGTTGACCCTGCGCCATGCGAGAACATATTATTTATTACTATTGTAGCTTGACCGTAGTTTAAATAACGTACATATTCGTCACGGATTTTGCGAATCTGATGGCCATCGTTATTTGGAGGTTACTGAATAAATACTGAGTATAACAATGCTGATTGTTTTATTCGCGTCATTTTAAAGTATCTCCACGTTCCGTGCACGGTGTAAGACTGTCAAATTTTATTGCGTATTGCTTGCAGGGTATTAATGCAGAAAAAACACGCTGTTATAAATATTTATTGAACTTAATTAATGTTAACTTTATCAATATTTGCTGTGCATTGTTACCTCAAAAGTTGTCGCAGCGGAATGATAGAGAAGAAATTGCAGTAACGGCAGTGTCTATCAGGATACTTGTTAAAATATTATGTGATGATTGTATTTAAACTGCACTGTACAGGTTTTCATACTTTTAGTTGACAGCGATAATTTTCTTTGTGATTATTTTTATCCGTACTTGGATTCAATAATAATTTAAAGAAAATTAGTGAGCTAAGTAAAATGTTCTAGGGAACAACTGTAGCACTCGACATAAGACAATTTTGTAGATACTCAGGTTCTCAAAAATCAGAAACGAAAGACTAATGTCTGTACACTTTTCCGAACAATTATACGAATGTCTCTCTACAGCAATGGACTGAGTTGCGATGTCGATTTACACATAAGGCCTGTCCCACAGCTCTGACGGGAACAAGGGGAGGGATTAACATGTTATATCAAATTCAGTATGGCACAGTCACTTGTCGAAGTTATGTATGTGCCGTCACTGTATTGTTTGTTCACTTCGGTGTAGCTCACATTGCTGCATGATTTTTCAGGATTTTTTTTTTAATTCTCTGAATGAGTAACTAAGTATTTCCATAAAATCTCTGAAGCATCTTCCTACTCATATATTTTCTTAATTTTTATCTGTTGTAATATTTTCTTCATCTGAATAAGTTTTGTCCGAAAGCGTTATTTTCACAGGTGACTTGAGATCCACAGAACATAAATAAACACGTAAATTTCTATTCTTACTCACGCTAGGACTCCCAGGTAAGCGGCACTCCTAACGCATATGATTATTTTTCGTGTAAAGTCTCATATTTGTTTATAAACTCCTATGTGCTCGGCTGATGTAAAGATGGACCCTGTCAGGTTACACAAAAGCTTACCTGAGCTATGGTTCTGATCGACTGAAACTCAGCTCAACTTTCAAAACCCAAATAATAACAATTTAACTACTTATTTTAATCTGCGAACGGGATTCTGTGTGCCCTATTCTTTAAGAAAATTCTAAAAATATATTACTTTTAATTTATTCTAATTACATAATCGTTATATTATTATTAATCCGCATTCCAACGCAACTGAACAGCAACACGATGTTTGTCATAAACCTTAAATTATTACAAGTTCGACGATAGCTCTTAGTGAATAAAGGATCCAACTTAATTAATGAAACAAAAAATGTAACATTAACGCTCGGTTTCACCAACCTCTGTTAATCTTTTAACATTTGTTAAAGAGGATTAACAGAAGAAATTGCACGTTGGTGAAACCGGGCCATAGAATGTTATAGATGCAGCGTATAATGTTACGGTGATAATGAACATGTTTCGGTTCGAGTAATGACTGTGTGTGTACTAGTCTCGTATTAAATTGATGTCGGTGTTCGATTTTCTGACCGTTACAGTAGGGAGTATGTACTTCAGGAGGGTTTATCAGCACCACCCTAGATTGATGAGTTTTAATTCGGCAAATTCAGTTTGAGTGTATGCATAAACATTTTTGGCACGAAAGGGAATATAAAAATTTTTAAAATATTTCTTAAATTGTTGCAAACTCAGTACATTCCAAACTTTCTAACGGGAAACAACTGCCATAAAAATGTATATTGTGTAAGTTGTATGTCTGTTAATTAAACTCATGTATACCGCGCGAGGTGGTGCAATGGTAACACGCTTGACTCGCATTCCAGAGTACGCTGGTTCTATTTCCGACATCGGCCATCATTATTTCGGTTTTTTTATTGTTTCCCGTGATCGTTACAGCCAAATACAGTTCTTGTCCTTCTGTAAAATAGTGGTAATCGTCTCTAGTGACCTCGCTGTTAACGAACACAAAAAAGTTCAATAACAATCAAATCAAATAAACTAATGTTAATGTAACGTTTTTGAATTTCGTACAGGCAGCATTTAATAATGATTTCGTGTCGGAATGGCAGTTTCAATCTTTTAATAGTGTTCTTAGTGCTCATTTCACGAAGGTGATAACAGTTCAAACTGGTATTTCAACGTTATTTATAAGCAGGAAAATTCTTTTAATTTAAAGGATGTTTTGAACGTCATAGTTACGCCCAAAAATATTTTATACTTACTAATATGCATACAATTATAGTGTGACAGGCGAGCCAACAACGCTAATACTGGACTCCAGTCCGGCGCATTGTGCGTTGAGGCGATACCGTTTACAACACACGTGCTTGGTTAGTTCTTACTGCTTAGAGCCTCTAGGCCTTGGACATAGATAACATATATTATTTAGGCATACGGCGCCCAGAAAAACAGTTTGCATTGACACTGTAGGGTATGCAATTTGTATAAAAGTGAACTTAAACAGAATGTTTCTATTAGAAATATAGAAATAAAACGTAATATTTGTAGGAGTCATAGATAATGTTCGTAACGATTTTTTAAACTACTGGCTCGAAATATAATAGTGTATAAACTATTATAAGCTATATTATATCCATGTTATCACAGTTTTATTTAAAAAATCATATGCAGAAGTACTTTATATTAACGTTCTCTACCATATGAAACGTAAGCGCGCTCAAGGAAATATTAAAGAGAATGGAGAAATGAAAATACCAAAATTCTCACCGACCCAGAAAACAATGGTTGATGCTATTAACAGACGAGGATTAGTAAAATAAAGCTTTATGGAAAGGTCTAAACTAAAAATAAAAATAAACTAAATCGTAAGCAGGCGCATGCGTTTAGAGAATAAGGAAGTATGAATCAACAACACGTATGTACCTAGAAAGTATGCATGCTTGTAAAACTTATTGTAATGACATTTATGATCAGAGAGTAACTTTCTATACGCATACTTATGAAAAATATTGCAGGTTACGTACGCGAACATTAGCAAAATAGAGTGGCACATATATAATTGCAATTATATGAAAAAATATTGATTTCCCAGTCACCAAAACCGTGGGCGTACCTAGGAATAGTTTTCATAGATTTCGGAGGGGGTTATGAACTGTCATCTTACATAAATGTTTCAGTGTCATCTGTGTTTGACCTCTGTAAATGTAACATTTACATATTTTATTAACATTTTGGTTCTTTTTAGCATATTACAACTTTTGTAAAGTAAAAATTAAATACTTAGATAAGGAAACTGACATTTCGGAGGGGGTTTGAACCCCCAAAACCACCCCCTGGGTATCAAAACTCATTTCAATATGCATTTATAATTCGTCGGATCCAAATTCGCTATATTACACAACTAATGTGAGAGATATTTAGTTTCTCCTCACCTTTTAATACGTTTGTGCAGATTTCTACCCATGCATGCAAATATTTGGCAGCCTCGCAGCAGTGGACTGCCAAAAGCTCTTTACCAGATGCTTAGGCAACACGCCAGAACCACTGGATGGAATAACATCAGCCGCCGACTGATGGAGAAATTAACATTCTGAATAAAACATGTCTCTTGAAACTTAGCCAATGCACAGGTATGTAAACGAGAATTCCATCGTATGTGTACCCCTGAACCAAGGTCACGATTATCTTCTTCAAAAATAAACCCTACTTAGTATACCTAATGATGTAACATTATTCATTAGGATTGTAGCAAAGGGGAGAAAAACTTTAGGGTCGAATTTGAATGAAGTCCTTACAAGAACCAGTAATAGGTATTCAATTAATAAATATTTCTCACAAATCAGAAAGAATATAAAAATCTTCAAATAAGTTTTAGTTAATGTCTTCATTGGGCTGGAAAATGATTTTAGGAATTAAGTTTTATGCAACAGAGCTTTTATGGGTAGTGAAATATAAATATTTATTTTGGTACGGATTTTCGACATGACGGGGTTGAATCTGAAGGGAGGGGTAGGGTTCAATTTCTCAATTCAAATTTTAAACCACACGGGGAAAAACTTTTACGAAAACAAAATTCCATATTGATCTAGGGGTGGCGTAAATATTTTGACAGGACATAAATGAAAATATTCTGTGTAAAACTACGATGGCGCGTTTACACAGCCGCTGTTTATCTTCAAATCTGAAAACGGAAACGCGAGGAATGTCTATTCGTGAAGCCAGATGCAGTATCGCAGGGAATATCCGGCAAAATGCCAGAAGCACTTCAACATCGAAAATAAACTAAAGCGTTGGAAATAAAATATTTTTCACAACATGGATGTGTAGTGCGGCAGCGTTAGCCATGTTTAATAACTTATCAGTACGAAAGCGACGGACGAAACTTTGTTTTGTTTAAGACGCAGGGCATGTAACTACGGTGGTGAGTTTTCTCGCTACTATGAGAGCGTATAAAAGGCGGACGGAACAGAGCTGTCGATCACATCGCCCTCAGTGCTTCGACAATACAGTGCGCGCCACATTAGTTCCAGGGGAAGGGGGGGGGGGCTTTAGAAAGGAGGACATTCCAAGAATCCGAGCATCAGGCCACACAAATATCTAGTATACACCAGAATGAAAAAAAAATTGACCCCAAGTAGATCAGACGTGCGAATAATAAACAGTATTGGTATTTACTGCTTGTCCTCTCTTATATATGCCCCACCCGCCTCCCGCCAGCTTACAACGCCCAGGCTGTACTTGGTATGCCTTTACATCTCAGCCACGATGCTGAACACCAAGAGCACGAAAAACAAATGAACGCTTCGAGCACGTACGTCACGAGCATGCAACCAACAGCATAGGTGATAGAAACCGTAGATAGAATATGCGCATACCAGCTACGCAGTAACAAACTCACGAGTCGGAACGTTGTACGACGAAGCTAGAAGTAAGTAAACTACACATTTAAAGCTAATATACTGGTTGGATTAAAATACTCTGACAAATTATGGAGGCAGATGCCTCACAGAAAAACCAGGGAAAATTTTCTTGTTAACATATATTTAGAAATGGTTTGCTAATGAGATAATGATGAAATAATACTTTGCAGTGAATCACCTGTTTGGCAGTGCTAAAAACTTACATGTTATATTGCAATGAATCACCTGTTTTGCAGCGATAAAAGCCGACGTGTTATAATGCAATGAATCACCTGTTTGGCAACGCTAAACATATAGATGCTGTTATGCAATGAATCACCTATTTTGGCAGCGCTAAAAACCTAGAGGTTATTTTGCGATGCATCAACTGTTTGGCAGTGCTAAAAACCTACATGTTAAGTGCTGATCAAAATCTCTTCACTTCACTGTTTGTTTAGAATTAGCAGCGTTCAGCAAGTGCCTGATAAAATGTCCTCATCTCAGAGAAACTCAGAGCTGTTAAAAAAAATTATGAATAAATAAACGTCTAAGTCATTGTCTGAACAAGTGATTTTAATAGCTACTGTTGCAAATGTGCGCAGGAAACAATCAGTGTACCTCAAATCCGTTCGCCGTATGAAACGGTGTCCATGCGAAATCGCCGCTGCAAAGATAAACGCGCTCGGACTGCAATAACAGTGAGTGGTGGCGTACAGGAGGAGAGAAGAGAGAACAGACAGGAAGGTAGTAGGTAGGTAGTCAGCAGAGTTCACCTTCTCGTCGACAGTTACGTGATTATAGATACAGAACCAGTTGTTCTAATAAGTAGGAACACGAATATAAGTAATTGCCCGTAATCAGGAACAACTAATTCTAGAATTCGTCATGAGTGACTTCGGCAAATTCGGAAAATCACGGAAAACATAAATCATGAGTTAAACCCAGCTCTTCCGAAATGCAAGCGTAGTGTTTTACCACGACACCACCCCACAGAGTAGGAGAGAACAGAACGAACGAATTTGTAAAAGTCTTTTCACGTATTTAAGATTTTCGTAGTACGCAAAATGGTCACTTTTCATCAACACGGTAACAATAAAAAGTAAAAAAATTACAAGCAGGAAATACTTGTTACAAACGCAACAAGTCTGGAAGAATACAACAGTAAAATTAAGATAATTTTCAAAAACATGAACAAAGTAATTCAGACACACAACATATCAAATGAAAACAATATAGTAAAATATGAATCATAGACGATTGATGAACGATAATAAACAAAAGCAAATTCAAAACTACTAAGGACAATACATCAGACAAGCAAGATACGAGCCATATGTAATAAGAAGTGTGGAGTTTTGGTTGGCGGAATGCTCGCGATGTAACGACGCTGTGACGACGTCACAAAGCCACTTCCACTCAAGCGTTTCGATTAGTTACACCATACAAGAACTTTATTGTCGTTCTAAACGGAGAACCTAATTTTCTTCATTTGTTTACTGAAGTAAGCCAACGTAGGTTCTACATTACTGACAGCAAATGAGAAATAAAATACGCACTTACGTGCTCTGCTGCAGCAAAAAATGTTTAAACATTTATATTAAAACTTAATTTCCACTAAGTTAAAAGAGGAAATGTTACGAAATTTTCAACTTAATGTGTGCGTATGTGTGTGGACATGTGTGTACACACACACACACACATATATATATATATATAATGACTTATAATATTGTTGCGTGCCATGTTCCTGGAGGCCAGTGGTCGGCGGCTGTTTCGTAACACCCTGAGGGCTGGCCGATGACTCAAAGCCCGGGTGGCTCATAGTGGGAAACCCGCCTAACCTACGTCATAGATACCTGTCCCAACTACGTCTTAACCCTTCGAGGGTGGCGGACGTGACTACTAGCACATCCGAAACATGATGAAATATCTATTTTTAGACCCCTGTAATGCGGGGAATAACCGACTGTCTGGGCTAGTATA